>ML820385.1:41712-54038 GCA_009831015.1 Picea engelmannii
AAGTTCAGGGATGAACTTGGTATCTGTTGTAATGTATTTTTGGATCATAGGGGGGAATGTTAGATAATACAAAATACAATTATCATAGTTTATAAAGTTAGAATAAATTGATTATTAATTTAGAATATTAAATTAATAATCTATTTATTTGATAAATAAATGTAGACTTTTAGAGATACATTATTGTTGTAAAAGATATGACTCTAAAGAGGTGTTGTATCTTAGGCTCTAAATTAGGAGTTTTGTTTTAATTTTGTTAAGATAGCATTTATTGTAAATGGACACTTGTTTATTTAATAAGTGATCCATATCTTGAGTTTGTTAGGACTTTTAGCTTATATATAGCTCATTGCAAGAGTACTGAGTTGTTGGGATGTAAACTCTTGCAATGTTTCTTATGTAATTTATTTTCTTATTAATAAAATTATGTGTCTGAGGACACTTCGTCCATTAAGCTTCAACCTCGATGGGAAACCATTAAGGATTGAAATCGAGGATATATATTTATTGACTGGGTTATCGTGTCAAGGTGAGGTGGTGAACCTCAAATCTTGGGGAGCTGGGATTGGTATGAAGATAGAATAGTACATAGACGCTCAATGTATAGCCGATACTGAGAAGGTCGGGAGTCAACTTCCCATCTGAGCGATAAACAATCTCAGCCTCAAGATTATTGTCCTCATTTTGACTAGGATCACAAGGTCAGATTCGTTGTACCAGGCATCAAGGCCGATCATGTTTTATTATGTAGAGTGTTTGAGACCCATAGTGTATGATTGGTGCGCCTCACTACTGGATAATATGAAGATCCAGTTGAAAGAGTGCAAACAAGGTGACAAGAGGAACTTCGAGTTTTCCTGTATCTTGTGTAGATTTTTCTTCGAGCGGGTTCCAGGTTTGGGACCTAGAGATGAGATCATTCCTAGAGGAACTTGCGATCCAACCATGGCATGGTGGACTGAGGTAATGAGACGGATGGGGGGAGGTAGAGTGCCCACACCCTACATTGATGATTTATTTTACAGGTGGAGGTGACCGTTCATTGCTCTGGATGACTACCCCTATGCAGGGATGGACTTCAGAGGGGACCCTGACATGCCACTGCCACCAGGAACTACCTACGAGCACATAGGTATGTCAAAGTTTTGAAATATTTCATTTTTTTGTATTTTGTATAGTAAAACAAAAATATTTTTGGATGATTCTTAAGTACTAACTAGACACTTGTGTGATGCTGACTTAGGTCCGCGATGGCTGGACGGTATTCCACAACATCGTCGGAGGCACCGGGGAGATGAGGCAGTGGGAGGAGAAGAAGAGAGAATCCTTCAAAATGTGCAGGGAAACCTATCGCATTTGACACATAGGATTCTGATGGTTCAGGTAGAGGATATGTCAGAGGCCATGCAGGGAGAAGTGGTTGGTGTGCCCAGATCTTGCGTGTGACTCTTTCAACATCTTGCAAATGCTGTAGTTTTTTATCATGACACACATCTGACGCCACAAGCGTAGATGTCGTGGATTTTGTATTATAGGTTGTATATGTGTATTGAGGGTGTTCGCCCCAATTTTTCACTATAAACATCATATTTTTTGAAATATATATAAAACATGGTTCTTCGGATTTACTTATATTACAATGTGTACATTGATGAGATGGTTTTCTTTGCTTATTTATGTGACAAATTCCAATCTAAAAAAAAATTAGCATAAGCATCGGATACATAATTAGAACTCCTAGGTATGTGATGATAAGTAATAAAATCAAATTGTCTCTCTAAAAGACATACCTGTAGGAATCGTTGGAGTAACATAGGATCGCGCACATGGTAACTGTCGTTCAATTGACATACTACTAACTGGGAATCCAGGTGAACCTCTAAAGAGAGAATACCATGTGAAATAGCATCGCGCAAAAGTCTTACAATGGCGCTATATTTGGCCACATTATTCATGGATGGCCCTAGGCATACACCACTTGAAGACACTAGTAGCCCCTTTGGTGAGTAAACCACCCAAGCGTCGGAAGCCAAGTTCCATGTATGACGACTGGCTCTGACTGCGAATCCTATGTAGATCTAAGAATTCGTTGACATTTGGTAACCAAGGGAAAAATCGATAAGCAAGTTGAAGACGAAAAATAAAGGAAAAATATATATACACTAAATTACATTAGTATACAAAGAGTTACCCAAGCTTAGGGCTCAAGTGTAATATATTTTCAAGTAGAGCCCATTCCCAGGCTTAGCCAACACGTTCCTTTCATAATATTCTAACTCATAGGCTCCTTTTTCTAAGACACGTCGCATGATAAAGGGACCATGCCACATGGGTTTGAACTTGCCTGCCCCCAGCGGTTCTTTGGCTTGATCATATAAAAGGACCAAGTCACTCTTAGCGTACAACCGAGGACAGAAAGACTTATATTACTGGACCTTGACATGTATTTTATTCGCCTCGATAGTCATAGATGCATCTCGACCCTGCTCATCAAGACTCTCAAGGTGTACGAGGCGTCGCTCGAGATCAGAAGTGTCAAGGAGGAGCACGATTGCCAATTTGAGAGAAGGGATTTTGAATTCAATAGGTAATATCGACTCCACAATGTGTACTAACTGGAAAGGAGAAAATACGGTGGCAGTCTTGACCGAGGTTCGGTATGCCCAAAGTGTGGGATATAGCATAATATGCCAGCGAGATTTACTCTGGTTAATGATTTTTTGCAAAATGGTCTTAACAGACTTGTTGACGGCCTCTACCTGTCCATTTTCCTAGGGGTAGTAAGGGGAATAATGACCATGCTTAAACCCCAACTTGGATGTTATCTCTTCCATCATTTCATTCTGAAAGTGACTGCCATGATTAATGAAAATCTCACTCGGGATACCGAATCTGGCGATAATTTGATTGAATACAAAGAAGATGACACTCTTCTCGGCCACGATAATGTGTCGATCTCCCCCAACCAAATTTTGGTTTCAATCCACAAAGTCCACCCCCCACTTGGTGAAGGGACCAACGGTAATGACTAGGTGAAGAGGGGATAGATGTGAGCACATTTTCCAAGTGAACACCTAGCAGGGGTGACACTTCTTAACCACTTCAATGCAATATTTAAAGATAGATGGCTAGAGATAACCAACTCACAAAATTTTTTGGGCTGTCACAAGCCCGGATAGATTACCACCACAAGCCCCACTGTGGAAATCGTTTAGAACTGACTCAGATTCTTCATGAGTTAAACAATGACGCGTGAAATTGTCTATTCCTTGGTGATACAAAGTGTCACTGACGATAATGTAATTCTTGGCTCGGTATCGTATACGTCGTCGATCATCTCATGAGAGATGCTGAGGAAACTTCAAAGTTTGAAGAAAGAGAACAATGTCTCCATACCAGGGATTGGATGACGAGACAAGGAAAATGTGTTTGTCTTCAAATGAATCAACATGGATAACATCCTCATCCAATCGTGGGAAGTCAGATATTAACTCTGCAAATACTAGTGATTTCTTGGATTTCGAAGAAGCGAAATTGAGATCAAATTATTGTAAAATGACAATCCATTTATTATATTTTCCCCCTATGATATGCCTGGTAAGGATGTATTGAAATGGATTTAGATCAGAAACCACAGTAGTCTTGCAAAGAGATATATAATGGCATAATCGTTGGACTACGTGAACGGAAGCCAAATCTATCTTTTCGACGTGAGAATAATTGAGATCGGGATCGACTGAGTTTTGACTAAGATATTATATGACATTCTCACAGAGATCATCATCTTCCTGAACCAAAACCATACCAATCGTCTCTTTGGACGCAGTGACATAAATCAATTAATCCATAATGTAGTCAAGAGACTTCAGTAGAGGCATCGATACCAAGGCTTTCTTCAAAGCATCGAAGGATTCTCGAGCTCACTCATCCCAGAGAAAAGGGGTGTCCTTCTACAAAATATGCATGAAACCATTAGTAATATTGGCATAGTTTACTATAAACTGATGTAAAAATTTATATTTCCCCTGTAAACCTTGAAGTTGTCGAATAGTGCATGGGGGAAGAAACCGAAGTATTGTCTCAACCTTTAACGGATCTATCATGATCCAAGTCTCAGAGACTAAAAATACAAAAAGACGTCTAGACCTAACTCAAAAGATGCACTTATGAGGGTTCAACTAGATTCTATAATGACGACATATTTCAAAATCTAGCCAAAGGTGCTTAGAGTGATCCACTCTCTTACTAGAGTGAGCAGCAAGATTGTCATGATAAGCTTCGACTATATGCTTAAGATCATGGAAAGCAAAGGTCATAGCACGTTGGAAGGTCGCTCCAGCGTGTTTAAGGCCGAAAGGCATCTTCCGGTATGCAAAAGTACCCCAAGGACAAATAAATGTCATATTGTGTTGATCCTTGGGTTAATTTGAATTTGGTTATGCCCTGAAAATTCATCCATGAAAGAAAACAATTCAATTCTCGCACACTCATTGAGAATCTGATCGATGAAAGGTTTCAGGAAGTTGTTTTTAGGACATGATTTGTTCAGGTCATGAAATTCCATGCATACATGGATGGTTCCTTTCTTCTTATTCACAGGAACGATATTGGATACCCATTCAATCAAGGGAACCTGGTAGATAAATCCAGCATTAAGCAGTTTCTCTACCTCTTCCTTAATAGCAATGGCCTTCCAGGGATTGACATCTCTAAGACGTTGTCGAACAGGATTGGCATACGGATAATTTATAATATCATGCTCGACAAATTGAGGGTCAATTACTGGCATCTCTTCATATGACTAAGCAAATACATCTCATTATTCCTTGAAAAGTTCGGTGTAGATCATGATTTTTTCTGGCGAACAATCCGCATCAATATGTACATTTTCAATCTTGCCACGAGAGATATCAATCGTGACAGTAGGAGAGATACTCGCCATATTTCCCTCTGCATAAATGTTGTGCATATCAAGTGGAACTACAACGTGACCGACTATCTCACTCAAAGTAGATCGAAAGTCATCTTGTTCGATTCTAGGAAGATCTAGGAGAAAATAAGAGCGATGATGCATATCATCCCAAGGTTTTTCAGAACCATTCATGGCTTCGATGATAGCTTCGTCTGAGGGAAAATTATCATGGAGGCAGTCATGTGAACAAGATGACGAAGTGGCCCACATGGGCTTAAGAACAGGATCCTCCTCGTCTTTCGGTGAGGTAATAGGATCAGGATCGGCGGAAGAGTCAAGAACAAATTGATAAGAAATCTCCACTACTGATAGTGGCATGGCCATTCCAACATGTGACTGACCTTCACAAGATGAAGTCGAAGAAGGTAGAGTCCAAGTATCGTTAAAATATTAAGTGAGGAAATGAAAGGACCTCTCTGATGAAATGAGGCTATTGGACATGGCGTAAACATGGTGAATCGGTGCCATGAAGTCGAAGGTACCCATAAGAAATGAATACATTCTCACACCAATATTCTTTGTTTCCAGCTAAGAATTGTCGACCACGTGGATTGGCATTCCAACAGATGCATTGGGGATAGCATATGAAAAGGATAACTGGTCGACCATCACGATCTTCCCATCGTGAGGAAAACAAAGAGTGTGGAAGACAAACAATACAACAACAATCATAACCTAAGTCCAATTATTTCCTAGTAAAACATTATAATTGAGGAGGGCATCAACCACCTCAACATCCACCTCTACCGTCTTCCCCCCTAACTAGACCGAAAAGGCAGGAAGAATATCGTGAGGGAAGAAAGAATGACCATCAAAAGAAGTCAACATGGTCAACGATTGAGAAAGAGTCAGAGAGCCAAGAGCTTTGTAGTAGATCAGGGACATCACACATGTAGCAGCACCTTCATCAACAACTGCACATTTGATGGTATATTTTGAGTACCCCACGTGGATTTGGAATGCCACATGGTAAGGAAAGAAAGGCTTCACATCCGTGACATCAAAATTGATAAATTTTGAGCCAATGGGGTCTAGAGCTCCTAACACATATAGCAAGGAATTCCTCTGTGAAGGACACTTCTGGAGTACCTCCAGAGCCGACATCGCACAAGGGGTTTGACCCAAGTCCTCAACAATATAGTAATTCTGGGAAACTCTAGAATTTGGATTATGGGTAGAGTGCTTGAGTACTCCTTTCAAAATACGAGGTGGTGGCTCTGGTTTTTCGATCTGCAAGTGCATCTCCGGAGGAGGAGGAGGAGGAGATTCTAGACCAGGTAGAGTCTGTGAAGAACTATAATCGCGAGACCGGGTGGCTACATTAACCTGGGAATTGACCATATTGATATGCAAACGATCATCGTCTTGTGTCGGTGGGATTTTACTTCCACCAACCACATTTTTGACATTTGAGGAGCTCAAGGCCGTGTGTTGGTTATGTGGGAAAGGATTCATCAGCACGACAGGTGGTAGATATAAGAGCCTCATAGCTTCTACAAGTTTGGGGCATAAATGAGTAAGATGATCATTTGTACAAATCTTATAGGGAAATTTCACCCTACACCTTTCTTTCTTTCCCTCACCAACATTATTATTCGTCTTCTCATTATTACCATTGTCCTTGGGTTTATTATTATTCTTCCCACCCTTACGATTATTATTACGTCCTTACTTCTTATTCCCTCCTGGTTGTTGGTTACCATTTGGGTCAGTTGATGATTGCACGGAATGTACATCTGCCAACTGAGTGGTATTGGAAGACACAGATGGAGTTGGCCCTCCTGCAGGCTGGTTTAGAGACAACTCTTCCAAATGGTTTGTCACCGAGTCTGCAGATTTCACATTGGCGGACCCTACAATGCCATCGGCATGAGGTTCGATATTTTGTCTAGGGTCATAGTTTGACCTCAGTGCGTCAGGAAGAATCTTCTATAACATCCCAAACTGAGCGTATATAAGATCTAATTGTTGGGCCTTGAAGATAACTTCTTCCTCAGATGTAACCCCGAATGAAGCAACATCCTTCAAGATAAGAGGTTGTAAATACTTAAGGAACCATTCTAATAGGAAATCCGGGGGAATGAAGGTCTTTATTAACCTCTTCCTTCTATGCCACTCCTATATGTGATATGATGCAGGAGCATCGCCAGCACATCAAGCGAGTCAGCGCGGAAGCAGAAGACAGCTGGACAAGCCAGCACAAATTTTGAAAATTATTTGGGATTGTTGCGCAAACCTTAAATGAATCATTTAAGATTAGGTGCACTTGTATGTTGTAATGGACCTTGAGCGGATAGCTCTCGTCCTTTAGTAGATAGTCGACATTTAATATAGTTAATGCAGTTTGATAGGAATTTAATTCTAGATTTGATAGATTTAGAGTCCAAGAGGGAAAACGGATATAGACACCCTCCTTTGTACATTGTAACATTAGCCTGAGCATAGAGAGAAGAAACAGGAAGAGAAGAGCATGCAAAGAATTGTATGAAGAACACCCATGTACAGACATTTGAATTAATAGAAGAAAGATTTGATTCAAATTCATGGTTTGTGTTGTTTCTCTGTGTATTGATGTTGTGCTCATGAATGTTTATTTCATGTTATACACCTTCTTTTATATGTTGTGTATGTGATTTCATGGTTGAATTGAAGTCTGAAGGGGACTAGGAATTAGTTTCAATTGTTTCTCTATTTTGAGCCAGAGAATTCCTGCAAGGAGTGCAGTCGAATTTGTCTGCAAGGAGTGCGTTGACAGAAGGGTTCAAATAGAGATAACTTTTGTTCTCATCCATCCCAGAAGTGCAGTTGGGTACAGTGTCGTGCAAGGAGTGTGCAGGCCAAGCTAAGTCTCAGAGTTGCGATTCTGAGCAGAGTATTGGAATACTGTTGTTGCAGGTGTGCGCAGAGTCAAGTGCCTTCAACACTTAAGCGTTGTTGAATATTTGGCACAAGGAGTGCGTGCAAAGTTTCTTTCTGAAGCCTGAAGTCGTGGAAAAGCTCAGGAGGAATAGGCCTTCAGATTCACTAAGGGATAAGTGCAGGGAAGCTGTCGTGGAAAGTCTGGAAAAAGCATCGCAGGTTGGCAAGTAGGCGAGTAAGTCTCGTGAGGAGACATTTAGTCATTTCGTGGATTCGCAAAGGGAAGAAAGGACGGACGAAATCATTGGAGGAGATTTCATGAAGTTCCGTGGGCCGTTGGATCTCATGGAGGTGCAAGGAGGTTACCGTGTAAGGTAGACGAGGGTTCGAAGCTCAGGAGGGAGAAGAGTCGTCGGTCCAAGTCAGAAGGAGCTGTCGGATCTACACGTGGCATCCTGTATCAGGGATTCGTAAGGCGAAGCTCCAAAAGTTCGCAACGAGGATTGCGATATCGCGATACACAATATCCAAACAATCCCAAGACCATCCATCCATGAGGACGCGTGTCAGGAGATCCCAGTAAGTCGAGGTTCGGAGAATCGGGGTTTTCAAAGGTAAGAAACTCTTGCACATTTGAATCGCGATACGCGATATCCCGACGGAAGGGCTATGTGGGGCCACAGCAAGAGTTAGTGGAATACAGGTGGCATATCATATCGGGGATCGGGGAAAGGTAAGTCTCGAATCCTTTGGCATCAAGATTCGCGATCCCGCGAATTCTGAAATCCTGATAAGGGTGACGGAAGGAGGAAAGTTCAATTCACACGTGTGCATCGGAGGTTCGGCACATCGGGTATCGGGAGTCGGTAATTCAATGTGCATGACATCGCAAGTTGCGAAATCGCGATAGAGCATAAGTCCTGATAGGTACGAGGAGAGGTTAACATTGACTGGCCATCGGGTCTCAGGGATTCGAGAGCCTAGAGATAGACAGTGAACTCGTGAAGCTGCGAGTTTCGATTTCCCGACAAGTGAACAAAGGGGAATCGTGCTGAAGAGAACTTGTGGGGTGCAGATTTCCCGATAGGGAAATAGAAGAACCTTGGGGTTCTTCGGGCCGAGAAGAAGAAGATCATGTGAGAGCGGACGTGCTCCGAGGAGGATGGTTGTGTCAGGTCTGGTATCATAGCGGGAATAGCTCTTTCTTTCTATAGCAGAGAAAGGAATTCACCATGCCGCCGAGGAGAGAAAGGAAGTCACCTGATCCAGAGGACAGGGAAGTGCGAAGAAAAGGAAGGCAGGTAGTCAATCCAGAAATGGAGAGACAAATGAGAGATCTCTGAGAAAGACTCGAAGACATGGAAACAACTCAGAGACGCACAGCTAGTGCAGGGGATTTCAGCAGATCGAAGGATGAAGTTGAAGCCGAACGCGAAGAGGAAGTTGCAGCCGAGGATGCAGCGAATGAACATCTAATTAAAGCTATTGCCAGGATGGGTGCAAAGGAAAAGATGGACATTCCAGTTTATGAGGGAAATCTGGATGCAAAGGAGCTTCTAGATTGGATTAGAGATCTCGACACATACTTCGATTATGAAGATATCGAAGAGGATAATAAGGTCAGACATGTTGTCACGAGATTGAAAGGACATGTAGCCTTATGGTGGGACGAGCTACAAGCCGACAGACGCTGCAAAGGTAAGAAAAAAATTAAGAGTTGGGATCGAATGATCGTGAAGATGAAGGCGAAGTTCATCCCAAGAGACTACCAAATTTCTTTGTTCAGGAGGATGCAAAACCTGAGATAGAAGCTGATGAAAGTGAAAAAGTACACTGAGGAATTCTACCGACTGAACATCAGGGCAGGTCATCGGGAGAGCGATGATGAGAAGGTTGCTAGATATCTGAATGGTCTAAGATACGACATTCAGGATGAATTAAGCATGGTTACCATCAGGACGGTGGAGGATGCTTATCAGATGGATTTGAAAGCAGAGAAGAAGCTGAGCCGAAAGAAAGGTCAGCGAGGGCGAGGAAAAAGTCAGCCCAGAGGCAAGTTAGTTGCCCAGGAGAAATACCAAAAGCCCAGGGAGGAATGGAAGAAACCTTAGGGTAAGATTGAGAGAGGTGGAACCTCACAGCGAGGGACACACGTTGAAAAGAGAGGGCAACATATAGAGTAGGGCGGAGGATATGCTGACAACAATACTTTTCCTCGTACCAGAGGCAGAGGAAGAGGAAGAGGTGGAGTCATCACATGCTTCACATGTGGAAAGAATGGGCACAAGTCTTACGAGTGTCTAGAGAAAAAGAAGGACATTGGAGAAGCTCACATCACCGAAGCGCAGAGGCGAGATGTTGAGGCCGAAGATGTAGAAGGCGGAAGATCGCTCATGATGAGAAAATTCCTTTTGACACCCGAAAAGGAGGTGGAAAGCTCAGTCCAAAGGACCATAATTTTTAGGACTGCTTGCAAGACCAAGGATAGGGTGTGCAAGGTCATTGTTGACAGTGGTAGCACAAATAATCTCGTATCAACAGAGATGGTGGAAAAGATGGAGCTGGAGACGACTGATCATCCAAGCCCATATAGAGTTTCATGGCTACAGAAGGGACACCAGGTAACTGTTACTAAACAATGCTTGGTTGAGTTCAAGATAGGTGGGTATAATGATAAGATTCTGTGTGATGTTATTCCCATGGATGTATGTCACTTACTGTTGGGTAGACCATGGCAATATGACAGAAATGTGATTCATGATGGGAGAATGAACACATATACCCTAGAGAAGAATGGGAGAACACATATGTTACTTCTGATAAAAGATAAGGAGGTGAAGCCAGAAGTGAACAACACAGTACTTCTCATGAGTGGGAAGGAGCTTCTTACGGAGGTGAAGAAGAAAGAAGATCCACAATTCTTTGTGTTCAGAAAGACGAGGATTGTTCTGACTATCACAAGAGTGGATGATTTACCAGATGAAGTTCAAGAACTGCTGGAAGAGTTTGTTGATATCATAGTGGACGAACTACCTCATTCGTTGCCACCGATGAGGAGTGTGAGTCATCACATTGATCTCATACCAGGAGCCAGTTTGCCGAACAAAGCCGTGTACAGATTGACGCTGCAAGAAAATGAGGAGGTTAAAAGACAGGTCCAGGAGTTGTTGGACAAAGGATTGGTCAGGGAAAGCTTGAGTCCATGTGTCGTTCCAACGGTACTCAGTCCGAAGAAAGATGGAGGATGGAGAATGTGTACCGACTCAAGGGTGATCAACAAGATAACCATCCGATACAGATTTCCATTGCCAAGAATGGATGATCTGATGGATTGCCTGAGTGGGGAAAATTATTTTTCAAAGATTGATTTGAAGAGCGGATACCACCAGATTCGCATGAGGGAAGGCGATGAATGGAAGACTGCCTTCAAAACTAACGAAGGATTGTATGAATGGCTAGTCATGCCATTTGGTTTGACGAATGCATCAAGCACTTTTATGAGGTTGATGAATGAAGTCCTGAGAGAGTTCATCGGAAAGTTCGTCATTGTGTATTTGGATGACATACTGATTTACAGTAAATCAATGGCAGAACACTTAAAGCATCTAGCTATTGTGATGAAGAAGCTACAACAAAAAAAACTATTGATTAATATGAAGAAGTCCTCATTTATGAAGACAGAGCTCATTTACTTGGGTTTTGTTATTTCGGCAAATGAGTTGAGGATGGATCCGGATAAGGTGGAAGTGATCAAGAATTGTCCATCACTGAGAAATGTGTTCGAGGTGAGAAGTTTTCATGGTCTGGCTAGTTTCTACCAGAAGTTCATCAAGAATTTCAGTGGAATCAATGCAGCGATGATGGATACAGTGAAGAAGCGGCATAAGTATTTTCACTGGACAACATATGCTGAGAAGAGCTTCAATCTGTTGAAGCGGAAGATCACGGAACAACCAGTGTTGGTGTTGCCGTATTTCCAGAGAACATTTTAGGTGAAATGTGATGCCAGTGGGTATGCCATAGGAACGGTCTTGAGTCAGGAAGACAGACCAATCGCATATTGCAGCGAGAAGCTCGATGAGGCAAAACTGAAATACTCCACGTATGATAAAGAATTCTACGCTATCATACAGGCGTTGAAAAAGTGGAGGCATTACTTGATCCCAAAAGAATTTGTTTTATATAGTGATAACCATGCATTACAGTTTGTGACTCAACAGGAAAAGTTGAATGAGAAACATGCCAAATGGGTAGAGTATATGCAGAATTTCACGTTTGTGATTAAACATATTTTGGGTACTGCTAATAAAGTGGCTGATGCTTTGAGAAGGAAATGTTTGTTGTTGTGGGAGTTCCAAGTCAAAACATTGGGGTTTGAAAATCTCAGGGACATGTACGCAGGAGATGCAGATTTTGCAGAAGCATATGAAGCAGCTGAGAATCCATTTCTCAGAGATAGGAGTCCTTAGATAGACTATATGATCCAGGAAGGATT
>ML820385.1:61614-75323 GCA_009831015.1 Picea engelmannii
GTAGATTTTAACCTTGTACAATTATTTACTGCAAACATATTTTCAATAAAAGATACAATGGAAAATCACACATTACACAAAGTTTTTTCCCCTAGAAACCCAAACCGGGAAAACCAACATATTCTATATTAATTCATTCATACATTGTTTACAATACAATATACATATAGGATCCAACAACATGAAAAACACTAATCCAATGACCTAGATTAGTCAACAACCCTAATTCCTTAACCGAAAATACAAAACCATCAACGAAAAATCATGTGCCAAAAACCATCCAAAAATGGACACAAAAACCAAGGTAAAAAAACATTCGGGGGCGTTTCCCCCAAACCCCCGTGCAGGGGGCTCATACCCCCCTGCGCACCCATTACAACGTAGACACTAGTTCTATTTGTGCAAAGAATGTAACACATATCCAACATTCTCCCACTTGTTGTTTTCTTTGCATACATGGGATTACAAGGTTACATAGTCAACAATCCAAGGAAGAAATGCCCATAGATCCTCTAACCCAAGAGACCTTCTCAGTGCTGACATATTTTGGTAATGAATCTGTAACATTATTCAAAGTATCCACCTTCATCAGCAACACCTTCTTTTCTTCAACCATGTCTTTCACAAAGTGATATTGAACATCAATATGTTTTGTCTTTCAATGATAAGTTGGGTTCTTCACCATAAAAATTGCATGTTGACTACCACACTGTATCCTTACATCTTGTTGTACCAACCCAATACTTGAACACAATATTTGTAACCATATTTCTTCCTTGCTTGCATGAGTGCTTGCCATGTATTCAACTTGTGTAGTTGAAAGTCCCACTACAGACTGTCTTTTGCTCATCCAACTGATTGATCATCCAAACAAGTTAAACACATACCCACTTGTAGATATTATACAATCCAAATCTCCATCCTAGTTTGGATCCACAAAGTTGTGTATGTCCAACACTTTTTCCAAACCTAGTCTTTATTGGTAGCACAATCCATAACTAGTAGTGCCATGCAAATACCTGAAAAATGTCTTTACTATTGTACAATGCTCCTTCCCTGGTTTTGACATATACCTGCTCAAAACTCCCACTGCATGTGCAATGTTCGTTCTAGTACATACCATTTCATACATAAAACTTCTAACCACACTCGCATAAGGAACATGAGACATGTCCACCTCATCTTCATGTTTCTTGGGACACTAATCCATAGATAATTGTACACCTATAGGAATAGGGACCCTGAACAGTTTACATTCTTGCATATTAAACCTTTGCAATATTGTCTCCACATATTTTCTATCATTTAACTATAATTTCATATTTTTCCGATCTCTTTTAATTTCCATGCCCAAAATGAAATTTGCAGCACCAAGATCCTTCATGTCAAATTTAGAGGACAACTGAATTTTCACCTCCTGGATAATCTCCTTGGTGTTTCCTATCAACAACATGTCATCCACATACAATAAAAAATAAATCAAATGATAACCAATTAATTTTAAGTAAACATAGTGGTCCTATTTTCTTCTTTTGAAGCCAAATCCCAACATATAAGTATCAAATTTTTGATACCACATCCTTGGTGATTTTTTTAAACCACACAGGGACTTTTTCATCTTGCATACCAACTCTTTCCTTCCGTTCATAGCAAAGCCTTCTAGCTACTTCATGTAGATTTCTTCTTCCATATCCCCATGTAGGAATGGTGTCTTCACATCCATCTATTCTACTTCAAAAGAAAACACAACAACAAAATATAGCATAAATCTATTAGAAGTTCACTTGACAACAAGAAAAAAAATCTCACAAAAATAAATTCCCTCAACCTGGGAATAACCCTTTGATACTAATCGACTTTGTATTTCTTCACTTCTCCTTCTGCTTTCAACTTCCTTTTAAATACCCATTTTCTTCCAATGGGATTTCTTCTAGTTGAAAACTCCACTAGATCCCAAGGCTCATTCTTATCCAAGGCTATCATTTCTTCAACCATGGCCTTTTTCTAGAGTTTTCCATCCTATGAATCCACTGTCTCCCTCATAGTTCTAGGATCATCGTCAGTAATTTAGAAAATGAAAACTTTGAATGGAAATCAGGTGGAGTATACCTTTCCAGTAGCCTTTTTTCCCACACCGATCTCCTCAATAGTGGAGTATCAGGATCTTCTTCTTTTGATTTATATTCTTTAGTAGAGTTTGATTCATCATACGTTGGCTCAAACTCTATTTTTTATGGTTCTTCCTTACTTGGTAGGACTTCTTGTTTAACAACATCCTTCATTTCTCTAAATACCACATCTCGGTTATACACAACCTTCTTAGTTTCTGGGTTCCAAATATTATAACCTTTGAGACCATCTTTATACCCAATAAAGATACATTTTCCATCCTTCTTATCTAGATTACTCATGTTTTCCTTTGGAACATGAACATAGGCCTCACAGCCAAATACCTTGAGATGTGTGCGAGAGGGTTTCTTACCAATCCATACCTCATGTGGATTTTTTTCATCCAGTGCTAATGAGGGTGATCGATTTACTAGGTAACATGCAGTACCCACTGCCTCTGCCCAAAATTATTTCCCTAACCCGGCACCACTAAGAATGCACCTTGATTTTTCCATTAGTGTCTTATTCATCCTTTCTACAACTCCATTCTATTGAGGTGTATATGGAGTATTCTTTTGTATTTCTATACTGCACTTCTTACAAAATTATTCAAATTCATTCCCAGAGAAATCTCCACCATTATCCATCCTCAACACCTTAATTCTTTTCTCTATTTGATTCTCAACAAGAGCCTTAAACTCTTTAAACCTGTCAAAGACTTCATATTTCTTCCTGAGGAAATATATCCAAGTATTCCTTGAGAATTCATCTATAAAAGAGACATATTACAAATATTTTCCCAATGATGGAACCAACAAAAGTCCAAACACATCACTATGCACTAGCTGTAAAATTCCTTCTTCCCTCATTACGCCAAAGGGGAATCTTACCCAATTTTTCTTCCCATATACACAATGTTCATAGAAATCAAAATATAGAGAGGATTTATATATAAATTCAACCATACCTTTACCGTGTAGTAGTATAAATCCCTTCTCTCTGATATGCCCCAGTCTTTGATGCCACAACATAACCTTTTCTCTAGATATTGTAGGAGTTTTTTCTTCTTCAACTCCAATATAAAAAAAAACTGAACTATTACACCCATTAATAACAGTGCTTCTTTTCATCTTATAGAAAGTTCCAATCTGAACTCCCTTTAGCAACACCATTTCTCCTCGAACCATCCTGCAAGTTTCCTTTTAAAATACTGTTTTTACCCCTACATCATACATTTTTATTATAGAAATCAAATTTTTGGCCAATCTTGGGATGTGCAGAACACGAGGAAGTGTTCTAATGCTTCCATCTATGAGCCTCAACTTGAATTTTACTTGTCTTATTATTATGACGGTCAAGTCATCACCTAAGAAAGCATTACCTCCATCATGCCTTCATATTCACAGAACGACTCCCTATGGGGAGTCATATGAAAAGATGCACCTGATTCAACCAACCATGCCTCATAATTTGCATGTGTTCTTGAATAATCCAAGTACATGTCCCCTCCTTCTTCCTTGGAGGTATTTTCTTCAATAGAGGGAGCACCTTCAAATCCCTTCACTTTCTCAACACTTTTGGATCTACATTGTTTCTTGAAGTGTCCTTATTTTCCACATCTCTGTCATACCTTTACAAACTTTTAGGGATATTTAGATCTAACCTTATACTTAGATCTCCCACTTGAGTACTTATATATATTTCTTTCTTGGGAGCGTTCTCTTGAAAATAATTCATATGATTTATGTCCTTCCATGTTCTTTTGTCTCGTCTCCTCCTATAACAAGGATGAGACCACATCATTAAAACTCAAGGTAGTTGTATTACTACCTATGGACACAACCAAAGTATCCCATGAGTCTTTTAAAGAGAATAGTAAATTGATAAACTTATCTTGATCTGAAATTTTAATCTCAATAGATAACAACTGACTTACCATAGTATTCAATGCATTCATATGCTCAGTCATCAAGTCTCCATCTCTCATCTTCAAGTTATACAAATTTTCCGTAGGAAAAATTTATTTACCAGGGAGGTAGACTGATACAAGTTCCCCAACTTATCCCTTAACACATTGGTTGTAGCTTCCCCTCAGACAGTCAGTAATACTGAATCTGAGAGACACAATCAGATTGTGCTCTTTTCCTTCCGATCAAAATTTTTCTAGTCATCTATTGATATTCTTGTACGTATAGTACTCAGATCCACTGCAACCCACTGATCTTTGTCTACCAACATATCTTCCATCTTGATCTTCCATAGCTCAAACATTTTCCCATTAAATTTCTCGATCTCTATTTTCGAACCACTTGCCAGTTCTCTTCACTTGAAGAATAAATATCGCAGATCTCCCACTATAACAAGGCTTATCATAATGCTGAGCCAAACGCCTGACCAGAGAGGCGTCCCCCTAAATACAATAATTTCTCTGATACCAAATGTATATTTTAACCTTGTACATTTACTTACTGCAAACATATTTTCAATAAAAGAAAAGAAAATATACAATGGAAAATACACACATTACACAAAGATTCTTACCCTCGAAACCCAAACTAGGAAAACCAACATATTCTATATTCATTCATTCATACATTGTTTACAAGACAATATACATATAGGAGCCAGCGACATCCAAAACTCTAATCAAATGACCTCGATTAGTCAAAAACCCTAATTCATTAACCAAAAATAGAAAATCATCGACAAAAAAACCATGTGTCAAAAAACCGTCCAAAAATGGATGCAAAAACCGAGGAATGCCCAAAAATGTACACGAAAAATTGAGAAAAAAAAAAATTCGGGGGCATTGCCCCCGAACCCCCGTGTAGGGGAGATCCTCCCCACTCTTACCCCCATGCACACTCGAGGCAACATAAACACTATTTCTATCCATGCAAAGAATATAACACATATCCAACATCTCTCCCCCTCCTTCTCTCTCTCACCTTACCTCTATCTCTGCCTTTCCCTCTCTAACCCCATCTCTCTCTCTCTACAACCCTCTCTCTCCCCCCTTCTCTCTTATATGTATCTAACTCCCCCATCTCTCTCTCTACAACCCTCTCTCTCCCCCATTCTCTCTTATATGTCTCTCCCTCCCTCCTCTCTCTCTACCCCTCCCTCCCTCTCCATATTATCTTCACCTCTCTCTCTCCCTACCTATATCCCATTCTCTCCCTCTCCCTCCTCCCTCTCTCTCTTGCATCTAGCCTTCTCTCTATTTTTCATATACCCTTCTCTTCCCCTACCTCTTCCTTTATCTTTCCCCATGTCTCTCTCCCTCAAAAAATTTCTTTCTTACTCACTCCCTCTCCCCCCTCTCTCCATCCCTCCCTCTATCTTCCCCTCTTTATGTAACCTCTCTCAATCACTTTCTCACATTCTCACTCACTTTATGTCTCCCCATGTCCCTCTCTCTCCCCCTCCTTTTCCCCTCTTTCCCTCTATCTCTACCATACTCATACCCCCCCTCTCTCTTTACCTCTCTCCCTCCCTCCCTCTCTTTTTCTCTCCCCATCTCCCTTCCTCATCCCCCCCCACACTTCCACACTATCTCTTGGTCCTAAAATATGAACCTAACTGCTAAAGGGAAGATCTAGGCCACATGTTTCACACTTAATCAATGGTAAACATGATGACAAATATTTTGAACCCAAACCATGACATGCAATTATATTTCAAGAAAACAAAAATAATTGGTGTAAAGAATCAATCAAGAAAGATAATGATAAAAAAAAACTGAGTCATTTAGTAATGGGAAACTGACATAACCAACCAGAAGAAGAATGATTTTGATGATGGCATATGGAAATGAGAGAGGAGGGGTAGGGGTGCGGACTTAGGTCTCAACATTGGCTCCAACTGGGGACAACACCCCCCTATGGGGTACTGAGAACAACAAATCAATGCCTTGGAACTTAATAACTTGCTCCCACCTTCCTTCTCTTACCTTTGTTTCTGTCTGCCAGCCATGTACATCTGCAACTGTCTCTCAACCATGCTCTATCACTGTCTCTCAGCCATGCATCTTTGAAATTTAAAACTAAACCTAACCCCAGTGCCATTGTTGGGCTATGGAATCTTTATTCACAAAAAAATAACTAATCAAATGCAAACGAAAAGGAAAGAAGCTATTGTACAAGAGGGACCTTCCCTCAGTCTTTCTAGCAAAATAGTGTTTCAGGAAGTGCCCATTTACTAGGCCTCCAAAAATTTTGGTATCATCTAGATTGTGTAAAACAAATGTATTATTTTCCAGAACCTCAACCACCTTAAAAGGACCAAACTAGAGGTTATCAAACTTACCAGGCTTAGAATTTTCTTCCCTTTTGGAATCCCAACTCAAGACTAGGTCTCCTTCTTGAAAGATCTCCTTCTTGGTTTTCTTGTCAAAAGCTAATTTGATCTTGCTCTGGTATGCCTCAATTATCTGATTCATTTCTTCTCTCTTTTGTTGAGCCTCTATAATCTGAAAGATTCTCCTCTGGATGTCATTTGGATCCTCCATTTCTTCCTATAGGAATTTTAGAACTAGTAGAATGAGTTGAGTAGGGAAGATATCATCTATCCCATAGAATAGCTAAAATGGTGAGGTTCCCAAGGATATATTGGTGTTGTTCCTATCATCCCACAAGACATACTTGAGTTTAGAGTCCCATGATTTCTTGTTTTTAGTCAACAATATCTTGATGATCCTGATGAGAGTCTTGTTTGATGGCTCGACCAACATATTCCCCTGAGGATAATAGGGCATGGAATGTGTCAAGGCGATGTTATGGATACCACAAAATTCAATTATGGCTCTGGATTTGAATGCATGGGAATTTTCTGTTATAAGCATTCTAGGGTAGCCGAACCTGGCAAAGATATTGGTTTCCAAAAAACTCATAATCACCTTGTCAGTAGAATTCATGGTGGGCACAACCTTGATCCATTTGGTAAAGTAGTTAGTGGCAATGAGGATCCAATTATGTTGCCCACTGTAGGGTGTATTTATCACACCTGTGAAATATAATCCCCATTGCTAAAAGGAGCCACTAATAGTGATAGGTTTTAGGGGCAGTGAGAGTAATTTTTGTTTTCAACAAACTTTTGACATTCATTGCATTCCCTTACTGTGGTGAATAAATCAGTGAAAAGGGTGGGCCAGTAGTACCTTGCCCTTAGGATCTTGAGGGTTGTATCTTTCCAATGTTGGTGTCCTCCAAAAATTCCTCTGTGCATATCTATTGTGACTTGTTTAGATTCATTTTCATCAATACATGCTAATAGGATGCAAGCAAGATTCCTCCAATACAGGTTCTGATTAAAAATGTAGAATTTTATAGCCTTTAATTTGAGAGACATTGGACTCGTTGTTATAGCAAGATTTACCTCACCCCATGAAAACTTTCTCAGAAGGCCTTTTCCATTTCTCTATGCATACTTGAAGTCCCTTTTTGCAGTTCCCAAAGATAAAAATTGTATTTTTCCACATATACATGCCCTAACAACTATATAGCATGCGTATACATAGGTTGCACCATTACAGCCTGTGTACATCATGTTTTGTGCCCAAAATTAAACAATTGTGTCGAGTTTCCATGTCACGTTATGAGATCCATGATCCTTGATCTTCCATATACTGGAAACGTTCAGACTCAGCCTTTCAATTCCATTTGAAGGCTATAAATGTGCCATATCCAAGCTGTGGAGAAAAGGAGAAGAATTCAACTTTGAGAGAAAATTTACTCTGGAGAAATTATTCACTTCATATTGAGTCTTCATCCCTTTGTCCTTTTAAGTTTGAACACATTGTTCAACCCCTGAGATCTTCCCTATTTGATGGAGAACCTCATTATCTCTCTTATAGACTTTAATTTGAGAGACCTGGCCCTCATTGTTATAGCAAGATTTTCCTCACCCCATGCAAACTTGCTCAGAAGGCCTTTTACATTTCCCTATGCAGAATTCAAGTCCCTTTTTGTAGTTCCTAGAGATAAAAATTTTATTTTTCCACATATACACACCGTAACAGCTATACAACATGTGTATACGCAGGTTTCACCATTACAGCCTGCGTACATCAGTTTTTTTTCCCAAAAATTTAAAAATGGTGTCGAGTTTCCATGTCATGTCATACGATCCATGATCCTTGGCTTTCCATATACTGGAAACGTTTTGACTCGGCCCTTCAGTTCCATTTGAAGGTTATAAATGGGTCATATCCAAGCTATGGAGAAAAGGAGAAGAATTCAACTTAGAGAGAAAAGTTACTCTGGAGAAATTATTCACTTCATATTGAGTCTGCATCCCTTTGTCCTTTTAGGTCTAAACACATTGTTAAACCCCCAAGCTCTTCCCTATTTGATGGAGAACCTCATTGTCTCTCTTATATGAGCTTGCCTTTGGTGGAGGCCCAATTGGAAGGGACTTAGTTTCTCAGTTTTGAATGTGCCAACATGGAAGCTTGTCATTCATACACTTCTGTTGATTACATTTTAATAGAAATACTCTTTTCTCGTCCAATTAATGTCTTGCAAATATTTGAATCGTTATTCCATGGGCGTATTTGTTATGAATATTGTTGGATTATGTTATTATATGTGATAAATTTATATATTATCACCATATGCTTGCATATCTTGGTTGTTGAGGAAAAGTTGTAGGTGTATTTCTTTGACTCGAGTGCTCAATGGTGGACTTCATCGAACATCTGGATGAGGTAGGATCTTTATCTTATCTTGTTAGCATATTTTTTTATATAACATACTTGATATTAGAGTTGATTTATGCAGTCATTTCTGTCTGTTGTGGTTTAGCCCATGCCATAGAGTTATTTTCCTTGTAAAACTCGTCTTCTTCAAATCTGGTGGACATTCTAGGTTCCGCAGAAAGTAAATAACATTTTTGTACCAAGGTGAAGAAGAGTAGTTTTCAAATACCTACATGTTGTCTCGTCCAGACTGTGTCATGGGTGCATCAGATTGGGTGAAGGTATGATGCAATTCCAACACCTTACAGTTTGAATATGATAACAACTTGGAAAGCCCTTTTTCCTTGATCAACTTGGTGGGTTTAATGTGCAGTTCATACTCCAATAGTTTGACAATCCACTTCCCTCTTTTCCCTTCATTATCTGGCTGGACAAGAATCCCTTTGACACTACTGCTAGGAACATAGGTTGTTATGATAGACTATAACGCATACACCCTGAAGTATTTCAACATTTTGACCAACGCATAGGCCCACTTTTCTAATATTTCACACTTCATCTTAGCATATTGGAGGGCTTTGATGAAAAAGGATATGGTTTTTTTATTCCCTTCTTCGTTCTTTTGCAGTAGAACAACAACAATGGTTTCCTCAGAAGCGAAAGAGAAGATAAAGAATTATTTGGCATAGTTAGGGTTGACCAATACAGGGGCTTCAACCAAAGCTTGTTTGATCCTTTGGAATTTTTATTTTTCCTCATGTGACCACTTGATAACAATATCCTTCTTCAACATGTTGGTGATAGGCCTTATGATTTCAGCAAAGTTTGGCACAAAGCACATTAAAAAATTTATTCTGCCTATAAAATACTGAATAGACTTCTTATTTCTGGGTATTTCAATTTCTTGAATGGCCTCCACTCTCTTAGGGTCTATTTTTATACCTCCTCTTGATATGATGTGACCTAAGAGTTTACCCTCTGGCATAGCAAAGTGGTACTTCCTGGGATTCAAAGAAATCCCATACCTTCTGCATTTTTCAGAAAATATGCTCAAGGTGTTGTAACTGCTCATCATCTGATTTGGAGAAACTGGTGATGTCATCCAAATATATAACCATAAATTTGTCTTTCTCCCCCATGAAGGCTACGTCCATATCCCTCTAAAAGGTGGCCCCTACGTTCAACAGCCCAAAGGGAATCTTGTCGTACATAAATGTCCCCCAAGGGGTGGTGAATGTTTTTTTTTCTTTGTATTCTTCACATGTTGTTATATGGTTATAACCAAAGTACCCATCCAGCAAAATCATGTGAGCACCTACTACACTTTGCAAAATATGGTCCATATTTGGTAGGGGGTAGTTGTATTTTAGACAACACTTGTTGATATTTCGAAAATCCATACACAAGCGTATTTCCCCGCTCTTTTTCCTCACAGATACCAAGTTGGCCACCCAATCTAAGTACTTCAAGGGAACAATAATTCTAGCATCAAGTATTCTATTCAGCTCTTTTTCAATTATGGACATCACCATGGGATTAAATTGTTTGATATTCTGTCTGAATGGATTAGAACTAGCCTTCAGAGGGATCTTGTGCTAGATGATGTTAGTGTCAAATGTCTTCAAATATTTATATGACCATGCAAAAATATCAGAAAATGTTTTCATGAGGTTGACATACCTGTCTTTTTGTTCTAGAGGTAGTGCCTTGGACAGTTTCACTATTTTGGGATTTTCAGCAATCCCAATGTTGCATTCCATAACTTCCTCTTCTTGATTTTTGATGGAAGCTTCTCTAGAGACATCATGACTATAAAATAACCATTCCAGTGGAACTAGACCCCTAGGGATGTGGTTTTTTTAAGTTCCACAATGTTGTCTCTAGCCACTTTGTTCAACAGATGAGATTTCTTTTGATAAGACGATTCATCATCTTCACCCTCTTGATATATTGAGATACTGGAGAATTATTTAATAGTCTGTAGAAATTTTTGTAGCTCCAAATCATCGCTAAAGAAATTCTAGTGATTTTTGTTTTCTAGTATGGTTTTCCTATGTCTGACTTCCACTTGATACTTGATATTTGGGCCAGTGGGAGGTATGAAGGTGTTGGTAGCCAATGCCAAAGAATTTTCCTTCTGATTTGCGTCTCTAGGAATGAAGAAGATAGTAAATGCGAGAAAGAAGTTTTCAACCATGTCCCACACCTCGTTCATGTATTGTTTGAGCCTATGTTTCTTAGATTGATAGATGTTTCTGACCTGATTGATGATTAATTTAGATTCTCCAAAGACTGCCAAACTTTCAACGTCCATGTCTTTAGCAGCCCTCAATCTGAGCATCAGAGCTTCATACTTAGCTATATTGTTAGTAGTCTTGAATTCCAACTTATAAGAGAGATTTATAACCTCATGTGCAGGGTAAATGAGGACTATACCATCCCTGCAACCTTCCTTTGATGAATATCCCTCAAAATACATCCTCCAGAATTTGTTATGTTGATTTGTCAGTGACTAATTTTTGCATTCTCTGACTGTAATTTATGGTTCATCATTATTTAAATGAAACACAGATGACCTAATCTCATCCTTAACAACATAAATTGGATGGTTTCTTGATTTTTATGGTCACTAGTGATGTATGCCAATCTGACCTCCCTGTATAGCCTCTTGTGTTCTCCCCCGAAAACATGGATGGTGGCATATGTGAGGTCCATTTATAAGGATCCTCCAACCTTCTTGGCCCACGTCCTGGACAAAACCATACCAAACTTGGGGTGAATGGCATCCACAATGATGTCCATCACTACACTCTTCATGGGTAACTACGCTAAACAAAACACTATATATTTTATTAATCCCAAACATTTGACTTTTTTAGAGTCAAAGGAGTAAAGGTCTTGGTAGGGCTTAGTGATCTCCAGACCTAGTTCCTCCATAAGAACTTTAGGTATGACATTGTGTGAGGCCCCTGATTCCATGAGACAGGTATGTAGGATCTTGTCGTGGATATTTAAATATATGTAGAATGGTAGAGAGGCATCAGATCCATTCTCAATGTGTGGGCCCACAGTAATGGTTGGGTTCTCATCCTGTATACTAATTACATCAGAACTTACAAAATAAGTAGGTGGTTGCAAAAACTTCATAATGGATTGTTTGAAAGGATCATTTTTCAACAATTATGAAAAAGCTACAGGGATCTTGATCTTTCTCAACTCATGCTCTAGGATGAAATATGCTTGTGACCAATAATCTTCCTTTACTTCAAGGGAAACAATTTTAAATGGAAGAGGCTGGTGAGCTTGGGCCAATGCACCCTTGCTTGGATTTGGCTTGGGAGGAACCTCTATTTTTATGTTTTGATCAGAGGTGGTGGATTTAGGAGTGCCTATTCTAGGCCTCAAGTCATATTTATTTTGGGGATGGACTTGAATAACTCCCTCTTCCCCTATCTCAATATCAAACTGATTTGAAAGTTGTGCTACCTCATAATCTTGTTGTGTTAAGTGACTTGTGTAAAAATCGATTTCATTGAAAAGTACAACAACATCAAACACAACATCAGTATCTACATCCATATCCTCAATTTGATTGTTTTGGAAAGGAGGTACTACTCTTTGAGAATCAACATTCCTCCTATCTCTCTAAATTATACGAGGGGCATCATTCATCCTTCTAAACTGGTTTGAATTTCTATTCCCAACCCCTTGAAAAGCTTTGTTTGGTTGTTTAGATTCCCACTTCAACTTATCTATTTCAGATGTCAAATCCTTGAAAGTTTTGGTCATTTCATGAATTTTAGGATCAAATGTGGTTGGGTTAGAGGAGGCAGGGGAATCCTCTCTATGTCTTTAACCTATCTCATGCCAAGATGTTGGATTCAACCTTGATGCTTGCTTCTTGCATGGAAAACAAGGTGGTGGATCTTCTCTACCTCAACAAAAGGGAGAAATTTTCATCAAATGCATTGGCATAGGTGATCTTGGCAGAGGATTCAGTTGGTTTGATATCATCTGGGATTCTACCATGCATCTTATCGAATCTCTTGATAAATTCTGAAATAGACTCACCAATATTTCTCTTAAGGGCCCCAAAATCAGTGATGTAATACATATAATCTATTCTATATCCCCATTTCTTTATGGAGGCTTCATCTAGTGAATAAATATCTATAATGGAGGCTGGAGGGAGATCCTGAAACAATTTCCTAACTTCCCCATTGAGGCTTTGTACAAACAACATCATCCACACATCTGCATAGTCAATGTTGAAGTTGTCTGCAAAGTTGTAGAAGGCTACCAGATGTTCCTCATTAGTGACATCCCCTTCCCCATTATATCTTGGAAAATATTTCATGTAAGTTGTGGCCAAGAGTACATGTAATCCTATAGGAAAACCTAGGGGTGCATATCTAGAAAAAATTATGGCATTCATCCTGTTAACAACCATTGTTTGGGAAATAAGAATCTGAGGATTGATGGAGATGCAGGGGTGGATCCTAGACTAGATGATGAAGTGGAGGCAGTGGTTGAAGGTGTCTGAGGTTCCTTGGAATTATGATTCTTAGGGGTAGCAAATTCAAGATGTTTGTGATAATGAATAAAAATGGACTCTTTGGGTGCATCTTTACCATTGAGGGATGAGGTATATCTCTGAGCTAAGGTGGATATATCTCAGAGACTACTGTGTTCTTCTCAGGTTGGGATGAGCCTTAGTGGCTTTGATGTGCTCATATTTGGATCTCTTGAGTCCTTTTATGGGAGACATTATTTCTTTTGTGAAGTTTACTCAGTGGAGTCACCAGGTGAAATATGGCAGTCTAAATGTGTATGATATTTTTTCACCATCAAAGGTCATATATGATAGTTTCCATTCTCCCAGGGAAAGATATTACGTTACTCT
>ML820386.1:0-18548 GCA_009831015.1 Picea engelmannii
CCCCCCCCCCCCCCCCGTCAAATTACAATGCATAAAAATAATGAGAAGGAACAAAATGCAGTTTCTAAGCAACCTTGTCCTTCACTCCAAGAAGACCTCACAACTGTGCAAGTTTGTGCTCGTTGAAGATTTTGTTGAATATGTAGATGTCTGCACAGATATGATGAAGTAGATGCATCATTGGTATGTCCACACATATCCACTTTCTCTTATTGTAATGAATAATATCCAAATAAATTTTGGATGAAATTTTGAAAACTGTGCGGTTGTTTCCAGAAAAATGTTGAAATTTTGTTGATTTTAAAATGATCATAACTTCACTTCCCGAACTCCGTTTTAGACGATTTTGTTTTTTGAAATTGGATATCTTCCCAAGAGGAGTTCAAATATCCAATTTGATTCTGCAATTTTTTCTCAGAATATATCATAATTGAGTCTGATGTGTGCAGCTCCCTTTTTGTCTCCTGAGATGCATGCATTGCGCATGGAAAAGTGTATGCATGTGAACCCTGAGATGCAAGTCATATATATTCAACATGAAATTCAGAAAACAAATATGAAATTTAGTAGACATCATCTTCAATTAATGGAATACAATTTTTGGCAAATACTTTTGTAGAAGACTCTTAATAATAAGAGGTTTGATCTTCTGATGGCTTCTCTTCTGGCTCTATATGTTCAACCTCCTGCATGAAATCTTCAAAATCTTATTTATTCCGGAATAGGACCTCCAATATGGTCCATAATTCATTTGGAGTTGATTCTTGTGAGTCATCATATACTTGATGGATAATTTCAGGAGAAATAAACCATAGGATACATCCTATGGACATATCTTGTCTATTGAGAAAATCATTTTTCTCATTAGCGGAATCAGGCTCTACTTCCATTGCCATAATTATTTGGTACAAGCCTTTTCATCTGAGAAGAAGATTTTTTTTGGCTTCCACTCTAAATATTTATGAGGCGTGAGAAGCATTGTTGGTGAGTAAAACATAGATTCCATCTTTATGTGTTCTTCAATCTTCAGTACCTGCAAAAATAATTTGGTGTAGATTTTGCTTAGCAGTCTGTCAGCTCTGATACCATGTAAATGTGTTGAACCTACATAGAATAGATCTAGATAGAAAATACCACACACATTTGCAGAGAGAAATTGAGAAAGAAGTAGCAAGACAGAAAGAATGGAAGAATTCTCATTAATTGTATTCCACACTCAAAGAGTGAATAATTTACAATAGATATAGGATACATGAGTAACTAATGCACCATAGTGGTGGTCTAGAGTCATATGGAGACACACTAGTAGTTACGGGAGTAAAATTCCACCTAGTATAGTCTCTTAGGTAGTTATGGGAGTGAACTGCCTCCTAGTCTAAGTTAACTAGTCTACCAATCTTCAGTTAACTGACTAAAACATATTGAAATGAGGAGGATATTAGGGAATCATGAGTAATGCTCTAGTCCAGTGATGATCCCAAGGAAAATTAGCATTAGCTGGTGATGATCCCAA
Organism: Picea engelmannii; assembly: GCA_009831015.1. Taxonomy (NCBI): domain Eukaryota; kingdom Viridiplantae; phylum Streptophyta; class Pinopsida; order Pinales; family Pinaceae; genus Picea; species Picea engelmannii. The sequence goes on from ML820386.1 coordinate 1,514, forward strand.
TGATGCATGGTGATAATCCCAATGTAGCATATAGACTCCACTCAACTGATCAAACTGAAGTGAAAACTGAAGAGAAAACTGAAGAGAATATTCTCTTAGAGGAATATTATCCCTAAACTTTAGGAGACTAGATAATGACTAATAAACATAGGGAAAACCTTAGGAAAAATAAATCCTAGGTGTGTGTGAAGTAACTCCAACAATATGGACAGACAAAGGTGTTGAATAAGACAATGGTACATTTGCTTCGAGGGTACTACAGTAAACATCTTAAGTTGCGGGATGAATAGTTGCACTATGTACAACATGCCTATAATCGTGCCATGCATTCTTATACTCAGAGAACTCATTTTGAGACATATTTGAGATACTTTCCTAAATCACCTATGGAGTTTTCTTTCGAGGAAACAAGTGAAGTAGATGGACAAGATAATTTTGACAAAGATAAGAGGTTCATTCAAAGGATCCAATGGGTAAATCAGGTAGTATAGGAACAGTTGGATAAGAGCCAATCTATGTACAAAATGAATCATGAGAAGCATCAGGTTGATCATTAGTTCCAAGTTGGTGATCAAGTGTGGTTACATATCAGTAAAGACATCATGAAGGGTGAAGGTAAAAATCTCAAACTAATAAGGTATGGTCCATTTGATATCTTGGAGAAGAATAGTACTAACGCTTTCTGTTTAGATTTTTCATCTTATATGCAAATGTATTCAATGTTGAATGTTGAGAATTTGAAACTTTAAGAGCCTCCTGTGTTTATGTATAAAGATGAAGGTGTTTAGGTTCTGACAGTTGATGATTTTTCTCCTAAGTAATTAGATGAGTTGCATAAACATGTTATCCTTGACAAAAGAATTAGGACTTTACGATGGGGTGATGTGGAGTATCTTCGAGTTGGTATTAAAGGGGTACATCTAAGCAAAGAAAGGTGGATAGATATCAAGAAAGTGATGGAGATTTATCTTCACTTAGTTGTTGAGTAATCTAGACTTTTGGTGGTCCAAAAGAATTACAGTGGGGAGGAATGATCCAAGTGGATCCGAGAACGCTAAAAAAAATTGACAATCTCAAATGATGATGAAAATGACTCCATAATGTAGAGCTCGACGTGAGATTCCAATGCAATTTGAACAGGCTCAAACAAATGTCATATGAGAAGGATACAACCTTCTAAAGTTTTGGAAAAAAGGAAAAAATATAGATGCCACGTGGCATCACTAGGAGGATGACATGTGGAAATGTACGGATTCCATATGGCATCACTAGAAGGATGACACATGGCAGTAAAGAAGGATGACACATGGCACTACGATAAGTGACATGTGGCAGTATAGACGACACGTGGAAGGTGTGGTGTTGGCATGGTAGGTATGATGGTGACATCGTATGCTAATAGGGCAAGTGATTGTGTATGATACGTGGTGTTTATGTGGCCCAATCAAAGGCTACCACATGGCACCCTCTGATTTGCCAATGTGGCTTAAAAGAATCAAAATTAGTTGGGCTCTAAGGGATTCGAGCCTGTAACATACGGCTTAATGACCGAATGACTTAACCACTGGGCCATCAATGAGTCTTGTTATGGTTATTTTGAGATCTTATATTTAAATTTTATTGCTGTAAATNTACAAGTTCGACATCACGACCTCCACCTAGATTTTCCACATTACAAACCAATACTTTGACTGTTTCACCAAAGGGAACCTTTGTAAAAGCCTTCTGAGGTATTTTTATTTAAGTTTTAATTAATTTCCATATGACAATATAGTGGTTCGGGTGGGGTTCCACCCCCTGACCACTGCTATATAAACCATAAGATTTTCCATTGTACCAAAACATGTCTAGGTTTTCAAAAAATTACAGAGAGTTGATTTTGTTATGTTGTATTAGTGCCATTGAGCATTTTTTTGGGAGATATAGAGTTTTATAGTCAAAAGTTTCAGTGTTCCGAGGCATAGATGATTATGATTGTCACAACTGAGTTTGTGCAACAAAAAAGAAAGTAGAAACATAAGTTGAGTCATTGTTGTACTAAGAATTTTGAGAATTAATAGAACGGTCTCTCATTTGGAACCGGACCCAAAGACATAGCCCAACATGGGTGAACTTCATTATCAACTTTTGTGATGTCCCTTGTTATTTGATATTTCTATTTCTCCCAATTTTCACCATGTTTATTTCTGCAAGTTATTTATCAGTTAACAAGATTTTGGATAAGTAAGGGGATTCACATGTTAATTTGAAAATAGTTATAAAGATCATAATTTTTTAAGCAGGTTGGATGTTAGTGTGTGTTTATCGATTAACTTAAAATCTGAGGATTTTTGAATCATTAGGGTTCCCGTTTCTTGTAGTCGGTACAACCTCTCCTTCATTGGATTTGGTGGTATAAGTTCAAGGGAACTCCTTGTCACACCTTCCAGGGTGGGTACATGAGGATATCAGTGGATGTCAGATGTTCGAATCCCCTGATTTCCAACTAGTGGACACAAAGGAAAGATGTATTGGCAGTCTTAATTAACCCAACACCTTGGTAGTTAGAGAAGTTAGTAGCCTAGATCAGACAATGAAGAACCTTACCTCGTTTGAAATTTCAAATTCACAAACTATTTCATTGTGTCAAAGATGGAAGAGAAAAGGTCAGGGTTTATGGACTCCAAGGTCCATGTTGGAGAGTTTTTGAGGGTGGAGAGAGAACCTATGGTGGTGAATTGTGAAGGAAAAGGAGGAGGTGGGTGATTAGATCCCATGGAGGGGGCATTTCCTTAGTTGTAGGAAACGATCTCAACATCAACTATATCAAGCTTTTGCTTGGCTAGATCCTAGCAGGGAAAGTTTTAGGCCAAACGATCTCAATGGGTGTCTTAAATTACTAGTTGCAGGTGGAGTGGGCACCTCAAGTAGGTTATTTGTTTTCTTTTCATCTATTGGCAAAAGGAAGGATATGGTTTATCTTCAAGACAAAAGAGGATGCACTTAAGTTGTTGAAAGGTATCTAGTTTTTAGACAAGGCCTACTTATATTTAAAACCTTCTCACGCTTGCTTCATCACCTAGGATGAATTCATTGAGGCCACTCTAGTGTGGGAAAAATTGTTGAGCCTCCCAGTGGAACTCTGGTTGGACCGCTCCTTGAAATCCATTCGAGACACACCTAGTAAGTTTATTCTTGTTGACAATAGTTATAAATCTTGTTTAGCTAGGTCAGATGATAATATTTTAGTGGATATCGATGTGAGTCAAGGTATTTTTGAGTCGATGGATCTAGTGGCCGGAAAGAGGATCCACACTCAGACGTTGGACTGTGTGAACTTTCCCTTTCATTGTGTGAGGTGTCATAGTTATGGTCATGTTCTCAAGGACTGTGATTTGTCCTTCAAAAAGAAACACGGGTTAGGGAGAGAATTTGGAGAATTGTTTCGATGAGGTTTGGAGGATGAGTCTGAGTGGTCTACTCATCGATTGAAGGAACATGGTTTGGATCAGGGACAAGAGGAGAGGCCAGTGGAAATCTCATAGAAGGATGAAATGGTAGAGGAGTATGAGAAGGGATTAGTGGTAAGAGATATGTCTATTCCTTTGTTTCTAGATTCTTGAACTTGCAATGATTCTTTAGTGTACCCTCTAGATGTGTTGTGCTCACTTGAGATCTTAGGCTTCCAATTATAGAAGATGGACCTCTTGTGGTAGTAGATGGTGTGAGAATCAGGTAAGTCTTGTTTCCATTTCACTCATTCTCTAGTATTTATTTCCTTTATTCCTTCAAGCTTGGGGGGTGATTTGAGTCCCATTTGAGATGATAATCCAAAGTCAAGTAATCTAAATCCTCTTGGGCCTCAAGGCTTGGGATTAGGATTGGGGGATAAGGAAAAATGTGTGGTTAACCTATCTCAAGACTCAGACTCTTATGTGATGGGAGGGGTTACTCTTTCGAGAGAAGACTCCACCCAAGGCCCCAACACCTTAAGAACTAAGTGGGACACTACCTCTTAAGGCCTATAACATCCTCAAATGACTCTATGATATCTAGGGGTCTATTTATAGACACTTCAAAGGAACCGAGACACCCCAGGGTGGGAAGGAAATGCTAAAGTATTCCCAAGAACGAGAGGCCAAGGATATCAATCAAGGAAAACAAAGCTTAATTTATGGGGTTCCTAGAGAGGTAAAATCACTTCCTAGAGGTTCCCCATGAAGCTCTTATCTTGTAATATCAGTGTAACACCCATGTTTTACCCAGTTTGTAAATATAACTATATTGGCTAAGATACTATGGAAAACTCGATATGTATGAACGTTTTATTTGATGAAACTTTGTATAAAAGGTCAAGGAATGTAATTTATCTTATTAATAGAAATGGATAAGTGTTGCATGACTTCTAAAAGTGGGGGTTTTCCAAAAGAGACCATGGATTCTATGAAAGAGATGGTGAGGGGGACCATGAATGGTTGAGATAAACCCCACCAAACCAATACTTTTATGGATTTAATTGCTCAAGATCACAATCATCCTCTGACCCAGGAATGAATTATAGTTAGGCTGGTAGGTGGGAATACCTCCTCAAGAGTTAATGAGGGGATGGGGTAGAACGCCCATCTGTAAGGCTTTCAAACCTAACCACGAACTAGGAATTCGGGCCACATGCAATCTTGGTGAGGAATGAAAGAAAGGAAGGCGTGGTGGTGGGAAGAGGGAGGCCCACGAAGAGAAGAAGAGAAGAGAGATGAAGATCTCAAGTTCGAGGAAGAACTGAAAGATGAATGTGTTATGGTTGCAGGATGTGGCTAGTAGGTTTATGATATAAGTTGATAAACGAGGATGATGAGCGACTGAGGAGGTACTCAGGCAGGCCTCCTTGCTTGGTATCGAGAAACCTGTTGCCAAGATCCTGTGGGAGGAGGAGAGTAACCTTTGTCCCTGACTGTTTCTAAGATGGAAGACATAATTCTCTCTCAGAGCATCATGGTCTATCTCGGGGGTAGCTAGTGGTAAATCCGTTAGGAGTTACTGATCCTATGGTTGGGTGGAAACAAGCACCCCTTTCAATACTCACATCATGTTCCCTGTTGCTGATAAGTTTTTTCATACTTTGTGTATTGAAATGGTGAATGAATGCATGTATTTATCTATCTATAAATGGTTTTTGTATAGAATGATCAATTTATGTATATGCACTTATTTTCTTGTGGACTCATGCTTCTGAATGATCGTTTATATGCCCCAAATTAACCTTTGACACACCTTGGGATGTAAACTTATAGGAGCATTGGGATAGAAAGAATTGTGTCAGTCTGGCCCTGTCCATCTGAAGAGGACATCCCCTTTAGACTCCTTGTTGTGCGACTGAGACATCCTACCCAAGTCCTTAGAAATTTCATGATGAAGCTCAGGAAGGATAGCGAGATTTAAGCCATGAAAGGGAAGATCCTTTCGTTTGGAAGACGAGTGGATGAGATCTGAGCCTAAAGGAGATAATTCCTTCTGGCTTAGAAGCTCTGAAGGTCCAGGACCTCAAAGTATTATCTTCCCTCATAGTCATGAATCATTTGAAGGTGACCGAGAGTTACAGTTACCTTCAAGGTTGACCGACATTGGGTGGTTTCCCTAGTGGTTTGATGAACTTGTCTTACCAACGAAACCAGGATCCAACTCCCCATCACAAAGTAGTGCGAGCCACTGATCGGGAATGTTTGGGGGTTCCCTCAATCATTATATCTATGCAAAGGTGACTTTGGTAGAGTACCACTTCAAAATAATGGAGATGCCATAACATCAAACTCCCCAAATGCCAAAGTTACAAAGTGAAGGAGAGTTGTAGATCTATGGATCTACGTGGCTAAATCTCGACTGTGAGATATGAAGGATGTTAGAAGGGTGTCAGTATGGAGTGACATGGCATAGTGACATCACCCAAGGTGATGTGGACCCTAGTTTGGCATGACACGTGTCACCCAGATTCATACGTATCACATACCCAATAGACCCATTGGAATGAAAAACGTTTCATCCTGACCCCTCCTACGTCTCAATTCTTGGTATATTCCCACCTAGCCAAAGTAGTTGGTGAAGTGACTAGAACTCCGGGAATTCGGTATTTTGGGACTCTGAAGGATTTGGGGTGTAGCATTATAGTGAGACCCAAAAAGCCCGAAGGTCAAAACCACGTACAAAGATTATGGGGCTTCGGGAGTTTGGAACTCCAGAGCGTCTCATGAGTGGACAGTAAGGAGGCGTTCAACACTGAAGTACTAAATTTCCAGTTGGCCTGCATGTTAGACGAAGAGTGAGTCTAGTCATGGGAGCATACGGTGGATGGAATTCCACCGTGGGTGAAGGAACTTGGAGACCATACGTGTGAGGTGGATTCACATGAATGCCATGTGGACCTCAACCAACGAATGCCTGAAGAACATTGGGAATCCATAACTTGCAACCCAAATCTTGGATTGGAGCCTGGTAGCAGTCATTTAGAATGATACAAGTAAGTGGAAGAAGATAAATACCTCAGTCAGAGAATTTGAGATGTTAAGGAGAGATAAATATTGATGCCTCGTCCCTAGGAAAGATACTCAGGGGTTAGGTGTGTTACAAATTGGTATCAAATCATGGTTACAACACTTAGCCTTCTTGGGCTCATGGACGAGTTGCATAAAAACCATATTTAAAGGAATTGTAAGGGTGATATCCTATCTTACCTCTTTCCTAAAGAGTATGGTTAAAATTTTACTGAAGAAAAGAATGAAACTTTCTACTGTGTCTGTGTGTATTTAAGAAATATGAATTGTGTGTGCTCATAAACTAATAGACTGATTGGCTAACAGTAAGTGTTTTTTCAACACTCAAGCAGTCAATAAATCGTGGAAAAAACTACAAGTATAAAGGATGGTAGCATGCCATGAAGTGGGGGATGGTGACATCCCATGAAGTGGGGAATGGTGACGTGCCATGAAGTCGGGGATGGTTCCCATAATAGAGATGAAGAATCTGATGAAAGGAGGGCGGTGGAAACCCCTTCGGATTTGGCTAAAACTCTAACATGGCCAAATTACAGAGTTGCAAGGCCGACAATGAGAGATTGATAAAGGAGCAAGAAAAAAAAATGAAATGTTGCAAAGCTTATCTGATATAAAAAAGCATCTTCAGCATGGACCTACAACCAATCATGTGGACCAGCGACATACGAAGAGAAGTTAAAGTCCACATGAGATATGAAAACGTGGTCCGATAAGTGGACGCACTAGAAGGAGTACCTCAAGGAAGTCCTAACTTGGAGGTAGGGGACACTCATCAGGGGAGTCCTCTAGAGAGGAAACTGGAAAATCCAAGGGATGTTCTAGTAACAAGACTATCTCACATTCTCAAAGGAAAGGAAAGAAGCGAAAGCATTCCAAAAGTCACGATCCTGAAGAATTCGAGAAATCCAAACCACCCTCTTTCGATGGAGATATTAAGAAAGGGGAAGAGGTCAAAGCTTGGATGCTTCGTTTAAAGAATTACTTCAGAGTCCATGACTACTCTGAAAACTTGAAGGCTCGAATAGCCATCTTCAACATGAATGGGAAGGATTCCATTTGGTGGGAAGACCTTAGGAATGTGAAAGGAATCCATGAGAAGGAATTATCATGGAAACAGTTTGAGAAATACTTCAAGAAGAAGTATCTGTTAGAGAAATATTTTGATGGGAAGACTAAGGATTTCTATGAATGCAGGCTGGGACAACTCACCATAGAGGAATATATCAATAAATTCCTTGAGTTGATAAGGTATGTACCCTACATAAAGGATGAAAAGGTAAAAGTGCAGTGATTCAATAGTGGGTTACCTCAGTCCTACTAGGACAAGATTGAGTTTGATGAGCCAAAGACCTTAGAAGACAATATCTGGAAGGCAAGGTATTGTTATAAACAGTTCAGGAATCAAAAAGAAGCTCGTGAGGATTGGGAGAAGAAGAATAGTTTGGGATTCAAGAAGAAGGGGTTTAAATCCTAAATATTTAGGAACTACAGGAAGGGTTCTATGATGATCCTTCCTACTAGAAGTGTGTACCAGCATAATTTCCCATCCTAGAGTGGAAATAAACCTTTTGGAGAAACCCCAGGAAAAAATGATAACCCAAAGAAAGAACCCTTGAAATGTTGGGGTTGTGAAGAAGAAAATCTACTGAGGGATTGTCCACACAGACAAAAAAATAGTAGGAGAGTTTACAACATCCAAGAATCTACCACAGTCAATTATGTGGCTAGGAGCATGCCATGTATTTATGCAGCCTTGGATAATAAACATGCTGACCACCAAGCTTCAATGGTGGAGATGGAAGGTATGATTTCCAACCATCTAGTTTCTATTTTAATTGACCCTGGTTCTAATTTGAGTTATGTGGCCCCTCAGACTGTTGATACGTGTAAACTGCAACCAGTTAGACATGTTAAGCCATGGTTGGTACAACTATCCACTGGAACCAAAAGAAAAGTAGCAGAGGTCATACCATCTTGCCAATTCATTATGGATGGATTTTCCACCCAAGAGACCCTTAAGATACTTCCCCTATGATCTTATGACCTGTTGGTTGGTATGGATTGGTTAGCCACTTATAAAACCAAGTTGGACTGTTACCATAAAACTTTGGATTTTGAAAATGAAGAAGGGAGAAAATATCCCTTCAAGGGATTCAGAGGCATGTCTCAGTGAGACGAATATCATCCCTTCAAATAAAAAAATATTGCAGAAAACGATGTCCTTTATATGCAATACAGGTGTTGGAATCTGTTGAGGATGACAAACCAAACCTATAGGACCACCCCATATTAAGAGAGTATAAAGATATATTTCCAGAAGAGGTACCAGGTCAACCTCTGAGAAGAGACATTGACTTCTCCATATAACTTGCACCAGGAGCAGTGCCAGTGTCTAGAACACCCTATAGGATGAGTACACTAGAGCTAGTTGAGCTCAAGCTACAACTAAAGGAGATGATGGAGAAAGGTTACATCTGACCTAGTGTGCCTCCATGGTGAGCACCCTTATTTTTTGTGAAAAATAAAGATGGCACACTCCAACTGTGCATAGACTATAGAAAAATCAACAAGACAACCATAAAGAACAAGTATCCCTTGCCAAGAATCGATGACTTGTTCGACCAATTAAGGGATGCTTCCATTTTCTCAAAGATTGACTTAAGGTCTGGATACCATCAAGTCTGAATCAAGGATGAAGACATCCACAAAATAACTTTCAGGATAAGATATGGTCATTATGGATTTGTGGTGGTTCCATTTGGATTAATCAATGCCCCCGCCACTTTTATGTGCTTGATGAATAATGTACTCAACAAATTCCTAGACAGATTTGTATTGGTTTTTATTGATGATATCATAATTTACTCCAAGAAAAAAGAGGAGCATGAAGAACATCTTAGATTAGTGCTTCAAGTACTAAGAGAGAATCAACTCTATGCTAAGTTTAGCAAGTGTGACTTTTTCCAGAAGAAAGTCCATTACTTAGGCCATGTTATTTCTGAAGGAGTGGCAGTAGACCCTGACAAGATAAGATATATCATAGAATGGCCTACCCCAAAGGATGTATCTAATATCAGGTCCTTTATGGGATTAGCAAGATACTATAGAAGGTTCATAAAAGGATTTTCCAATATTGGTTGTCCAATCAATACCCTTAAGAAAAAGGGAGTTAAATTCGCTTGGACATCAGAATTTGAAGGAAGATTTCAAGAACTGAAATACCTTCTACCCCATGCACCCATACTAAATATTGAATACCCTGATGACAACTTCCTCATGTGTATATACATCTTTAAGGAAGGACTCATGTTATCAGAAAAATTGTTAAGTGCAGACACAAATCAATCCCCTAGCTTCACTACGAAACTAGGACAAAACAAGATAGTACACTACTCTTTCCTTAGATTTCAATTATCAAATGAGAAATGGATCTAGAAAATACCTTTTAAATATTGAATATCTGACTTCACCAATGCAATCCAAGCTTTGTCACAAGGTTTATGAGAAATATATGCAAATAAGCACAAGCCAACAAAGACAAGAATAACAAATTCTATTTGATATGAAACTGTGTACGTGATCAAGGAATCATACAATATGAACAAAAAACATTCATATAGGAAAGAAAAGTATATCTGTATTAAATAATGTAGAATAAAGATACAACCAGATGCCTTGATGTCGTCAGGCTCCTTCCAATAGTTCCTTACTTCCCACACACTTCTTTCTCCAAGGATTCTGAGACCATGGATCTGATAGCTAATCACAATCTATCTTAACAAAGCAAAGATCAAAGCCACTCTAACCAAGCTAACAAATCTCAAGCCAAAACAACTAACTTTCTCCATGAGAACTCCTCTCCTAAGGTGAGGAGGTTAGGATTATCCCACTAAATCATGAAAGTGAATAAGATCAAAACCGTTCAGAGGCCACCTCACCATAGAAGCTTCTCCTTCTAGAAGCATCGATAAGACGCTCATTTTTCCCACGTACGAAGGTCGTTGCACCCTAACTATAAATCAGCCTGTGGAAACTCTGTAGCCTAGCTATGGTGCAGCCTATAGAAATTAGGGTTTTTGCACCCTGTGTATAGAGAAGCCTGCGAAAATCCTCTTTAATAGGTTTTTTACAAAGGAAAATACAACTTCTTCTCTCATTAAAATTTCTTCTCCCTTATTTCTTCAAGAATTTAGGCCACTGAACCCTCTAAAGGAAACAAATAGGTTTACATCATTAACAGTCATAGGGATGACGAAAATAATGTGTAATAGAGAGCCCCCCAAAGTATGAATTTAGAATAGAATGATAGCTGAAATACTTTGCTGAGTGTGTGTAGGGAACAAGGAACACGTTGGTCGAAAAACCTGTCAACACACAAGGAAATATAGTACAATAATATATCATCACTAAGGTAGGAATTCCCATACTCAGAATACAAATGACTCAAAGCATAAATGTCGACATGTGAAGATCCATGTAAAGTAAGACGGGTCATGTCCACCAAACATACACTATGGATCCATGCCATTATGACTCAAATATGAACATAGCCACCAAAAATACATTTTGGATCTATGTGTTAAAGACTCAAATTTGAACATAGCCGTGAGACATACAATGTGGATCTATGCAACAATACAAACTGAATATACTCCAATGCAACCTGAATCTGTCAGAAACGATTAAGGGTCTTCATCTCCACCATTCTATAGTACGAATCTAACCATGCGAATGCATGTGAAGGAGTCGAAAATGGTAGAAACCACTTGATTATCAGTCATTAATGAATATCGTTAACAAGTGCGAGGGAAATCACCATTAATGTCAATGAATCCCAAGGTACTCTAGTACAATCGAATGAATGTGAATTAATGAGGTGAAGTCGAACACTCGGTGGAATCTCCCGATCAAGGGTCAATAATGAAAACCCATTTTCGAAAGTGATGAAACCTGCCATTGAGGCATGCAAGTTCCAAGGTACCAATTGGTTTCTAAGTCTAATTCCTGGATAATGAGTTGAAGTCGACAGGAAAATACTCATCACAAGAGGGCCTTAATGTATCCCCCATCGATGACATGAAACGTTTAACAATATTTGAAGTAGATCAGAGTAACATGTGATTCAGGACTGACTCAGGGATGGTTGACACAATAGAAGGATTAAGGAATGCAGAAATGGTCGACGCAATAGAAGGCTTTCCAGGTTAAAATTATCTTTGAACATATTGATGACACAACAAATGTTTGGAAACACTGACTCAACAACAGGTATCACAGACCAATTTGTAATCTTATAAAGGTGTATGAACAAGAGACAAGTGGATTTTCCAACCTAGACACCAAGCAAGTGAAAGGGTGTCATGTTCAAAAGAGACTCTTCCATAGAATACAGGTTTAGATACATTTCTTTCCAAATTTTTTCCCCACCATTTATGGCGAGTACCTCTTTATTTTTTAGAAAGCTTGAGGAGGATAGAATATGCTTGTAATGTAAGCTCATCCTTCAGATGATTCTTCTAGAGTATGTTTAACGAACCCTAGGAAGGAGTGGTTTGGTCCCATACAGGCCTTTCAATGTTTGTTTTATGAGTCCAAAGAAAGAAAACTCAGGTGTTTTTCATGTTTAGAGAGTTTGAAAAACACTTAAAGAAAACTCTAAAATGTCCTTTTTAATAAAGTAGTCTGATGAGACCGAAAAAGAGATAAACTATTTCTCAACAGATGCGCTTTCTAATACTTTAACGAGCGTGAAAAGAACAAGATCGCTCAACAATCTTTTCATGTTTAGAAAGTCTGAAAAGAGCTTAAAGGGAACTCCAGGGGGTTCCTTTTTCATATAAACTTTACGAGTCTGAAAAAGTGATAAAAGTATACTCAGTTACATTCTCAGGTATCTACGAGCATGAGAAAGAACAAAGACTAAGCTCAGGATTGTTTTCATTTTTATGCAAGCTTTAAAACAAAACAAAACTATTCTTGGGATAGATTTTATTTTTTACACAAGCATAAAACTAAACAAAACTATGCTTGGGATAGATTTTATTTTTTACACAAGCTTAAAACTAAAAAAAACTATGCTTGGACCTGGTTTCACTTTTCCAGAAGCTCGAACCAGAGGAAACTATGCTTGAGGTAGGTGGTTTCATTTTTACACAAGATTGAACCATAGAAAACTATGCTTGAACTTCCCAATGTATTAACCAGGGATGGTTGGTACTTATTCCCTAGCTTAAGAAACTAGTGTTTTTAACTTCAGCATGAAGTCCATAGGCTAGAAGAAAATTCCCCCCAAGCTTCGTTTCATCCAACTGCAAAGGAGAATGAAATGGAGCTTCAAATACTAGACGAAGGACTTGACTCACACAAAGAGGGGGAACAATTTGTTTCATTTTTTAATGAGCTTGACATAGGAACAAGAACTATGCTCAAGAATCTAGGTCCAATCCTCAAACCTCTGTTTCATTTGTTAATGATATTGACACAGAAACAGGAACTATGCTCTTAACCTCTGTTTCATTTTTTAAGGAGTTTTCTATAGAGATGCAAAACTATCCTCACAACTAGTTTCATTTTTTAACGAGCTTGAAATCAAAAAATCATGCTCAAGGTTGGCTTCATTTTTTAATGAGCTTGAAATCAGAAAACCATCTCAAAGCTAGTTTCATTTTTTAATGAGCTTGAAATCAGAAAACCATTCTCAAAGCTAGTTTCATTTTTTAATGAGCTTGAAATCAGAAAACCATGCTCAAAACTATCTTCTTGATCATGGATTCCAAGAGGAAAGTTCTCTGGAAGGACACCACGTCAAGGGACAAAACTCGGTCATGGGCTCCAAGAGATATTCACTTGATGGAAGAAACACACTCTGGAAGGAACACATGTCGAGGGCTGCGATAGGGGTAAAGATATTAGGCTCTAAAATCCTGATTGAAGAGATCACTATGTCAACTACTGGATCCAAATCATTAGGAGCTGAAGTCATGGGAGACAATGCCACATAATTAGCATGTAGTGGGAGTGATATCATCTGCATATAAGAACCATTTAGGAAGGTCATCTAGTCAGGACCGATGAATGAAAGTTGATCAATAGTCACAATTATTCCATCGTGAGGGAAATATATCACACGAAAAAGAGTGGACACAATAGATTTCATGGCATAGACATAATACCACCCAATGAGTAAAGTGAAATCCAAGGGGTCTTGGACTACCATAAAGTCAATAAAGACAATTTTCCTACCCAAAGTGACAAGAAACTGAGGAAGGGTCCCTAAAGGTTGACTATTTCTTATGTTAAAAGCTAACAGATTCTGTGTAACCGGTGCAAGCTGAGGACAACCCAAAGCTTGCCAAGCAATAGAGGACAAAATGATAATGGACGCACCTTCATGTTGTAACAACCCTGCTTAAATAGATGTATAGGGATGATTAATAATAATTAATTTGATAATCCGACTGTCCTAATATGTTAGTTAAACAAAAAATATTTCTGAAATAATATTAACTAATTAATTATTATTAATTATTTGTCCATGATTAATTAATTATTAATTGACTCATTAATTAATTGAGTAAAGAATTAAAGGGGGTTAATAATTTAATGTATTAAAGATTTACGTATACAGGGAGAGGATAAAGCATTAAATAAATAAGGGGATACGACATTAAATAAGAGGATAAGACATTGAATAAAAGGATAAGGAAATGAACGAGGGGGAAGAGAGTCGGTGAAGGAGGGATATGGCGGGAGGAGTCTTACATGAATGGGGGATCATTCTTTTGGGGAAAAATATATGTTATTGAGATTAAAGTTTAAACATTAGTTTTAAAGATTTAAAACTAAGGTGATTAACAAAAAAATAAATTCAAAGTATTGTGCCCGAGATCCAATCTCCAAGTCCACGAGCTAAGAACCAAATCCCAGCGCACAAGCACTAAGCTTCAATGCATTGCCTCAGGCTGACTACATCATACGACCACCAGTCAGGAAGCAATACACAACCACAGCGCACAAGCGCTAAGTTCCAATGCCGAAGGCCACTCTACAATCCTTAAAGACTCGCACCTGTAGCCACCGAGACACGCAATTCAATGTATATGTACAACGCGCCAAGGAAATCTCACGAGTCAAACATCGAAGGATAATTAGTTGTAAGCGAAAAGTTTAAAGGACTTAGACTAGGACAAGCGGGAAGGAGGTGACATACACACTAGGAGAGTAAGCTAGAGGAATTGGCGAGTATGGCGCAAGGCTAGCATAGCTACCAGGCAAGGGAGTAAATAGTTTTCTTAGGCGAAGAAATCAAGATTAGATGCTTAATCCTAACCCATCCAATCCCCTAAAGAGAGTAATGTCTATTTACAGACAAGTAAAGAAAAACTTACGCCTAACCTTGTTTCTAGTTTAAGTAGCGCCAATTTGAAACGTCCTTGAACTCACCCTGACAACTTTGGTTGATGCAGGTTAAATCATACAAGATGGTCAGAACTCGAGGGAATCGAGGCAAGGGAGCATCATCGCAGGCACCGCCAACACTGCCAATGCCTCCGCCACCATCGCCCAAACTAGCTTTCATACTGCACTCATTGGAGGCCATAAATGAAACTTTAAAGGGGCGACAACCAGCAGGGACCGAAGTGGAACCCCCACCGTCTGGAACGGGTAATCCAGAAGCATCAAGGGATTCAGGGGGAGGACCTCCGCCCGAAGACATCACTCAAGAATTGCAGAAGATCAAACTTCTGTAGTTTGTCGAGGTTCACGCTAGTGAACGCACGGAAGCATGGTTGGAAGGCATGACAAGGTGTTTTGCCTTAAGGGACTATGCGTCCAACTCAAAGGAAAAGATCACAATTTTTCAGTTAAGAGACAGCGCCCTGAATTGGTGGGGAAACCTAGAAAGACAACTGCATCTTACCCCAGACATAGTATCTTGGGAACTTTTCGAGGAGAGGTTTCGAAGGAAATATCTGCCAACATACTATGAGGAACAACAGGTAGGGGCATTTCATGCCTTAGTACAGGGAAATAGAACTGTAGAAGAATATGAGATCAGATTTATGGAATTGGTCAAATATGTTTCATATATGGATAATGACCAATGACAGGTAGAGTGCTTCGTCTATGGATTGAACCCTAAGATAAGAGCTATGGTGCGGATGTGGAAACCATCTTTAGTAGCGGAAACAGTGGAAAATGCGCGTTATGTGGAGGAACACATGAACTTAACCAGAGGTACGAGACCGATCTTTCCGCATCGTCCTTGATTCATGGGGAAGTCCCCTAGGACATTTCCCAGGGGAGGGGGCTCAAGGTCACCTCCATATGGTAACAGAGTTGCACCAAGGACAGTAATTGAAGGGATTTCAATGGCAGCAAGTGTAGCATCTCGTTCATCACCAACGACATAGACAGGTCCACGACCATCTCAGGGAACAACTAGTAGGGGCAAGGGTTCCAGGGGAAGGAACTCATTTTAGAGACAGTCACATAACAGTACACAGGTTCAATCTCATGTTACCTGTTGTGGGTGCGAAGGACCCCATAACCAGTGTGAATGCCCATAGTTACAATCAAGGTTCGTGCATAAAGAAGGAAAGGCACCGATGGGGAGAGCAAGTAGCAGCCACCAAATTTACGTAGTGGTTAATAATCGCCAAGACGAACATCAATCCATGGTGGTGGAGTCGTCAGGTACACTAAATCATATCAATGTTAAGATTTTATTTGATTCTGGTGCGACAGATAGTTTCATTTCACCTTCTGCATTAGAAAAGAGTGGGTTGGCAGCCTATGAGCATGATGACTTTAAACAAGTCGAGATGGCTTCCGGGGAAAAACAAGCGGTAGGACCTGGCATTGATAATTGCATAGTAGACCTGGGAGTGTGTGTTAGAAAAACAGGACCGTGGAGCAATAAAATAAAAAAAATGAAGAAACAAAACACAGAAGACACACAATACAAGAGACACAGATTTACGTGGTTCACCCAGTGTGGGCTACATCCACCAGAGAAATTTCCAGGTCCTTCCTTTGTTATTATCCATCAAATGAAGGGATACAACCTACAACAAAACCCGCTGTAACTTCCTCTTCTTTCTCTCACAGTCTCCTCTCTCAGAATACAATATTCACCATCAATCATAGCCGCGATACATTTCCCTCATAAAAGAGGGTTGCCTTCTAGGGAAAAAAACCCTAACATAATCTCTACTATTAGATCTGCGACCTTATAATGAACGGTCCAGATTTACAATGAAATTACAATATACTTTTATAAGGAAATTTTTGCTTCGGGGGCTTCGCCCTCGAACCCCCACTGGGAGCCCACTTGCCCCCAGACCCCCCAGCCGGGGGGATGGACCCCCTGGACCCCGCAGAGGGGGTACCCCCCCTTTGCACTCCCCCGCGTGGAAGAGTGTACATACTTCTGGGGTGTAAATACTTCATGGGGTATAAACACGGTTGAAAGCAAGGACCTCTGAATCAGGAAGATAATCAGGCTCCACAAC
>ML820386.1:23410-59718 GCA_009831015.1 Picea engelmannii
GAGATGGAAGTAAGTTAGGGAGGAAGGATGAGTAGAAATAGTTGAGAAAGTATGGAGATTTGTCTAATGGTGAAATTTAAATGTTTTCCCTTCTAAAAATAAAATGTGTATATATGAATATTCATAATTACGTAACTAAACCACAATTGTCTAAATAAAATTGTTGAACTGGATAATTGTAATTAAAGGATTTCTCAAACATTTGATTGGTTTATTGTCTTTTATAAAAGACTAGTCTTGTTGATTGGATTGGATGCATACATAAATTACTAAAGGGTGATAGCTATTGATTATTAGTACACGCCCGAGACTTGTGTGTACTAGCTACACATGCATTTCTTGTACATGTACACTAGTATGTATGATCTTTATTAACTTACTTACTAATATTGTCGGTTAATTGTTATGAATGTGTGAACCATGTTTCTTTTCCTTTGTATCATGAGATACCTTAACTTCGGGACGAAGCTTCCTGAAGGGTGGGTGTATGTAACAACCCTGCTTAAATAGATGTATAGGGATGATTAATAATAATAAATTTGATAATTCGACTGTCCTAATATGTTAATTAAACAACAATTATTTCTCAAATAATATTAACTAATTAATTATTATTAATTATTTGTCCATGATTAATTAATTATTAATTGACTCATTAATTAATTGAGTAAAGAATTAAAGGGGGTTAATAATTTAATGTATTAAATATTTACGTATACGGGGAGAGGATAAAACATTAAATAAGGGGATAAGACATTAAATAAGAGGATAAGACATTAAATAAGAGGATAAGACATTGAATAAAAGGATAAGGAAATGAATGAGGGGGAAGAGAGTCGGTGAAGGAGGGATATGACGGGAGGAGTCTTACGGGAACGGGGGATCATTCTTTTGGGGAAAAATATAGTTTTGTGGAGGATTTTTCTGTGGATACCTCTAGTGTGAGGAGTTTGGCTTTGGGGGTTTTTTGTGAATCAGAAGCAGGGGGCACCGGTTTGCTGGGGGTTTTGGGCACGGGGGCTAGGGTATCCTTACGGTATCCTGGAGCTAGGGAGCTGGACAGGCTGCTCCTAGCTAGCAGGGAGGAAAACACATTTTTGGGCAGTGTTTGACACAGTTTCAACTTCAGCATTGGACTAACACAGCAGCGAGATTTAACATCAGAAGCAGGTATTTTTAATTATGAGTTGTTGAGTTATTTCATGTTGTAGATAGATTTTTATTCTTGTTGAATATTATATGCTCATATGTTGGCGAATGAATTATTTTTGTATGAGAAGGAATTATATGCTAAATTGAAATAAATGTTGTATTTTACGGTCTCTACACATGTATCAATGTCTGAGGAACGTCTCGACCACAAACCTGTACTGTAATCTAGAAATGAATGTGAGAGGGAAGACGAGGTCCACTTAGCACACCCCAATTAAAAAGGATGGCATCATTACTTGGAGGAGGTTCCATGGGAGAAGGAGGAATGCCCCCTCGCACGGTAGATTCGATATCAACGAGAAAAACATGGGTAGCATTGGGTTTAATCTCAAGCAGGAAAGTAGGATCGACCGATGACGAGATCAGATTGACCACTTGGGTTTCATTCTCCAAGGGGAGAATGGGGTCAACGGGTGGAAATGGATCGGTCGCTTGGGTTTCACTCTCTGGAAAGAGAGTGGGATTGATCGAGGATGGGATTGGATCAACCACTTTGTCAGATGGTTCAACTAAGGACGTGACCAGATTGACTACATGATCAACCAGACTGACTGATGAAGGGGCTAGATCGATCATTCCATCAACTACAGGTGGGTCAAGAGTAATCTTGCGATAAGCAACTGGAAGTTGGGGCTGCGAAACAATCATTTCTTCCAGTAATTTTGAGGCTTCATCCATACGAGGGAAAATGTGAGTTAGATGACTCCCTTTTCATAAAATACACGAGAACTTGACTCTACATTTCTTCTTCCCAATGGGATCCTGACTAGTTGACAGGAGGTCATCAACATGTTGTTCAGAGGCTGACAACATAGGTTGGCGAGGATGTGTAGACCATGCTTTTATAACCTTGGATAGACCAGGGCAATCCTTAAGAAGATGGATACCCTTACAAATCTTGCAAGGGTACTTGGGCTTACGGGTTGTTTGGATGATCTTGGCATCATCAACACTCCCAGCATGATTAACAATAATTGGTTTCTTTCTAGCATGTCCGACAATGGTTAGAAGTTTGGACCCTTGTTTATTTTTCTTCTTCTTATTCTTCAGTTTCTTCTTCTTCTTATCCACCAAGTTACTAGATTTAGATCTTTCACTCGGTGAAGAAGATGAAATGGAAGAATACCTTGTAAGTGAAGAAGGCTAAGAAGATCTTACTGGTGAAGAAGGCGAAGGATCAACATGAGGTTGATGCTCTTGGGGGGAATTTCTTACGACCGAAGCACTAGTTGCATTCAGGATTACCTGAGTGGAAAAAAACCACATTGGAAATCCAATTGTGAGACCTGGAAGGCTCAAAGTAGCGATGTGAGGAGGACCAATGTTTCCATAAGAAGGAAAAACAAAATTTTCCCCTAGAGAAGGGGTTCCTTCATTGGTCATTTCGATAACTGATGCCATTAAAACAAAAATCCAATCTAGAGTCTGCTAGGGAAAATGAACAACACACGCTAAAAATCTAGGAAGCAAGCAAACAAACCTTCTCACAATGAATGCACTAGTTGGTGATGAAATCCAATGTCACAGGAACAATGTAAGAAGGGGCTAAGATAGAGCGGGTGGAAAAGTTACGTTGATGAACTGCTTAACGGACTTACACCTTGGTGCAAGCTCCCACATGTAATTGTGGGTATACCGTCCAAGGATCCTGAGTGAGTTTGGCCAACGTCAATTCCAGGTACCGTGAAGACTTTCCCCTCCACAGTAACCTTGTGTAAAGACCCTAAAGAGATAGGCTACGAAGGTGTTGGAAGCCCTACATGTTTTTCTATTTTGAATGACAATTGACACCTCATGTAGCTACCTACGTCTCATCCTATAAATATTACTGTTTGAGGGTGATTATTCGATTATAAAAAAGATGTTTGATTATTCTTGTTTTATTTTTATCTTGTGTTTTCATGCTTGATTCATGACTGAAAGTATGAATCAAGCATTAAAACTTAATTTTTCATTTTTACTCTATCCAAATCTTGGTTTTTAAAAGGGTCAATGTGCTTACATCTACCTCATGTCTCTTATTCGAATGATTTTTCTTTTTGAGCTTATCATATGTCGATGAAAGAACCATGTTGATTTTCTTTTGGACTATAAGCTTATATATTTTGATCCTTTGATAAACCAACTATTATACCAAAAATCGATTTGCATTTTGATTGTAAAAACATATCCATTCCTAACCTTTGAAAATCAAGTATATCCATTACATGTCATGGAAATTAAACACACCAGAACCATATCCTATATGTTGTTTTTGGCTGGCAAGTTGAATTGACAGGCCTCTCATTACGAGCTAAGGTCTTGTGTTATTCTTTGTACTCAAAACGTTCATTACCAGAAACACCCAAATTTTGTGACTAAAACCCTTATGCTTATGTTATGGTCGCATTGGTGTGTTGCTAGTTTTGTTTCCATGGTCTCATATTAGACTTTCCCCTTTTATTTCTACCTCCTAAGCCCATAGTTACTTTGGGTCGCCCTTGTTACAATCTATTTGAACCCTTAATGGCCCCTGTCATCTGAGTAGAGCCGAATGGCCCTCAAGATTTTTTGCTTCATGATGATGCAAGTGAGGATCTGAAAAACCAAGGTTGGTATGTGTTTATTAAGAAGTTCCAGGGGTATAACCTGCAAGTGGCCAAAGATGTTTCCCTCACATTTGATGGATACAGAGCAAAGATGGGTGATATTCAGTTGGAGATCACCGAAGATATTTTGAGTAGAGAAACAAGGCTCCCTCTCATTGGTCAAAAGTGGTTCCAAAATTCAAAATTGGACAAAGTACCATGGAGTCTTTTCGTCACCTCCAGAAAGATTGACTACTATGAAAAAGGTATTCTGGTCTCCCTCCTCAAGGTTAGATGGCATGGCATGTTAGCAGTTTTAAAACAATTTATTACCTGTGAAGGTCATTATGGCCTAGTCTTCCTTTACCATGTGCGATTTCTCATGCATTTTATAGGCTTCAGTTTGAATATGTCATTTTATTTTCTAAGGAGTCTGTATAAAATTTCGAAGAGATACAAGAAGAAAAACCTAGATTCTAGCCTCTTTCACTATGTTCTGATTAAAATATTGTTGGTTCATCATTTGGAAACCATGGGTGATGATTGGGACAGGTTCTTAGTTAGAAATGGTTTTGTTGAAGCGATTCCTCTAGAAACCCCTGTGATGGATAATCCTATGATAGAAAAACCTTTGGATTTCTCAAGTGGCAAGCTAGTTTTGTTGGATAAAGATCCTCTTGAAGGGGCATTACCCGATCAGTTATTATGTGGGTGACAGGATGTTAGTGCCGAGTTTATTAAAACTCCTAAGCATGAATCATTTGTCTGCCCTAACCCTACTGTAAAAACCGACAATAAAAAACCTCGCAAACAATAAAAAAGGAATCAAGAGATGTTAGGGTTTTGTAATAAAAGGGTTGGGCGACTCATTTCAAGGAGTCTGCGAAATTGATCCAAGCCTCATGTGAGCTTGATCGATTTGATCAAGATCCATGAGGATTCAGACTCCGAGATTCAAGGTTTTCTTGCAAAGGAAGATCCAAGTTGGCTCAAACCAGATCCTAATCAACCATTCGATTATGTCAATAATATCCCACCGTGTCTAAAAGATAACAAGGAGTTTACTAGTATTAATCTCGGTCAGAAGCCGATAATGGGTAGCGGTGATGTTCTGGCACCCAATTGTACGCTTCCTCCACAGATCGCCCCAGTTGTGCATTGCAAAGTCTTCTTTCATTGGATTGGCCAGTACTATACAAATATCTTGATTCTTAAAGCAAGGATCAAAGCCCTCACAACTCACAATGAATCGTTGGAAAATGAAAACCTTGAACTCGAGGAAAATGCACAAAGACAATTGAAGCGTCTAAAAAGGACATGCAATATTGTTATAAAAAATGTTGACAATGTAAAGGCTATAATTAATTCTGAGATATCTTGATCCATTTTAGTTATTAGTTAAATGGTAATTTCATTCTTATTACAGTCATGTCTTTTTTTTTAAATCAAATTGGATCAAATTTGATTTATGTTACCAATAATAAGACTAGCTACAGAATCAAGAGATTCTGTAGCCAAGT
Source organism: Picea engelmannii (assembly GCA_009831015.1). NCBI lineage: Eukaryota > Viridiplantae > Streptophyta > Pinopsida > Pinales > Pinaceae > Picea > Picea engelmannii. The sequence goes on from ML820386.1 coordinate 28,710, forward strand.
CATTTTTCATATAAAATTTAGAATTTGTTAGTCAATAAAATATTTAACTTGCTCTCATTTCATTTTTTTAGGACAAAATATATCTGATGTTGATCTCATGGGATGGAGCATGATCGACTTAGTTGATTAGCTATTTCTTTTTGTTTATTTTGTAAATAGAAGAAAACCTTCATAAATGTTGAAGATATAAGTTTGATCATGAGTGGCTTTAAGCCCTCTATATTTTTAATGTTTTGATCTTTTGAGATTTGATCCTATCTTAGAAGATAGGAAGTTTAGATTTCATAAACTCTTTAAATACTCTATTCTTTGTAATTGATAGTCATCTTGGCCTAGAGTAGAAGATGAACAAATCATTCCAAAACTTAATGAAACACCATATGGAATTTTGGCTTTAGCCTTCTGTAAATGATGTTTTCATTCATGTTTTGTTAATTCTAGTATATTAATAGGTCTGGTATATTTGGACTCAATGATTTATTATGTCTTGGATACTTATATTATAAATATCATCTATAATTTGTTGCTCTAAATATAAAGATTGTGATCATATCTTCAATTCAAATGTTAGGATTTATCTTTGAATTTTAGTTGAATGATGAAATGAAATAAGTTACACTCAGATTTATCGTGTTGTAATTATGTACAATTATAAGATCACGGGGTTCAATTTATGTTTCCTCCTCTGTCATTAAAAATCAGTTGTCAATACATGTCCTGAATTTATTTAAAACAGTCATAAAGTCTATTGCATTTTTTTCTCATAGGCGTGGCGGTTGGATGTTCTTCACTCATACAGATGCTTGGATACATCTCACAAACTAACAATAGGTTAGCCCCTTTCTGTTTCTCAATTCTGTCATTTACATATTAATGAAACCAAAATGTTTGGTTCATATTTTGACTACCTTCACCTCTGCGTTTCATAGTTTATTCAATTCAAGATTAGTTAGATTTATAAAAGAAAATAGAAAAGATTTAAATGTGATTTCTTTATCTAATTCTTAAAATCAATTATTTTCACATGGATTTCGTAAGTTTTTATTAAAACTTGCAATTTGTAAATGATGTACATAAGTGAGATTTGTATATTTTCTGCTTAAATACATCTACCATAGTTATATTAGAGCACATGTACATATATAATATAGTGTTTAGCAATTAATTAGTTATTTCTTTCTTTTGTTTGTTTTTCTTTTAGGATTTTAGATTGGCTAACGGAGCCATTAAACCCATCAGAACAAGTTACACCAAATAGCTTGGGTTACTTAGACAACCTCAGACCAGACTCATTGTTCCATTTGACAGATGGTCAATTTTTCCCACCAACAAATGGTGCTAGAAGGAGGGCCTGAATACAATTGATGTCACGTGGAAGTCACAAAAATCCACCCCCACACACTCCCTCTCCTGTAGTAACACATAGTCGCTCAGATAACAATGTTACTTCTGAAATAGCAACTACCTCAAACAAAAATCTTGAGATTCCTGTTGAACTAGTAACACCAAACCCTCAAGGGACCGACGTACAAGAAATTGTTCATCAGTCACTCTTAAGGACACATAGTGCTTTGGCCCGTATCAAACAACCTGATAGGCCTCTTAATCAACCTTTAGATTTCATGGATATCCGAGAGCAACTTGAAGTCACTGGTCTATGTTTAGATCCTTTAGGAGATAATACCATAGATCCTAACCATACCCCTACTCTTGGAGTTGAAGGATCTGGTATTCCACCTTATCCACCTCATTCATCTCCATCCTCTTCAGGAGGAGAGTCCTCTGACGAAGGCAGTTCCTCATCTGAACCATCTCGGCCTTCGACACAACCTACACCCATGGAAAACCAAAATAATCCCACCAGACCATGGCTTGATCAGGATGTTGTGGCTGTACCTGGACCCCAACACCCATTTCCAAAACACCCAGATAAATGGTTACCTAAATTTGATCCGGATTCCAAGCAATCTGTCGAAGGTCACATAAAGAAATTCATGTTGTCCATTAGACTCCGAAGTGTAGAACATGAAGATGTAATATGTAGACTATTTCCTTATACGTTTTAGGGAAATTCCTCTACATGGTATTTCGCCCACCCCAGACCATTGTCTCTTGGGACAAATTTGAAAACTATTTCTTAGAGAAGTTTGGAGACGATAAAAACCCCTGAAGTATTAGTAATGGAGCTCTCCAGCCTAAAAATGAACCCTAAGGAGAAAGTAAAATATTTTAACCAAAGATTCCTCACGTTAAAGAATCGAATTCCCACAGATTCAATGCATGCAGAGAGTCTAATTGTCACATATTACACCAAGGCCTTGCATAATAATATAGCAATTTGGGTTAAAAGGTCTAAAACATCTATATTACTGGAAGCCTTTGAGGAGGCAAGCCAAATAGAAAAGGATATATTAAGTTTGAAAGACAATCTCAATAGTGAAGTTGAAACAACTTCATCCTCTAAAAAGAAAATCAAAATCCTTGCAAGGCCTCCCCAAGCCAAAAGACAACAAGAAACTCTAGACTTAGAAAGTTTGCAAAATGTTGTCCAAAGATTATTGAATCAAGTCGTAGACTTGAAGAGATTGGTCGAAGAGACATCATCAAGCAAAAAAAAAATTAAACCTCCTTTTAGAAGGCCTTTTCCCCCCAACTGACCAAATCCTACCCCAGAAGGTCTTAATTTTGAAAGCCTACAATACGCTCTACAAACTATCCTTGAAGCACATGATAACTCTGTCCCCCCTGAAAGTTTTGAAGACATAGTTGAAGAAGAAGTACCTGAAGAAGAGGAGTCATCTCCCAATATCTTTGGGCACTTCTACAAAAGTATTTTCCAAGCAAACTTTGAAACTGTCCACCCTTACAACACCAGAAGCAAAACACAGAGCAAAACCTCTTCCGAAATGAGTAATAATGTGCCTCTGAAACAAGATGAAATAAAACATAATTTAGCAGCCCCAGTTTTAGAATATGACTTGATCAAAGACCTGAAAAAAATAAGGGCTAATATTTTTGTTTTCGAACTTTTAAAATTCCCTCTTATTCTACAGAAAATAGTAAGAACATCGACCTTAACAACAAGAAAACTACAGAAATCAGCTCTAAAACAACCCATAAGATCCCTACTAAAATGACATCCCAACCCCTAGATAAAAGGGATTTGACTGAAAAAACTGTATCAAATGTAGATAAAATTGTTTTAGGGACAACAGTTAAAAATCAACAGAATTCTACTGTTAATACTCGTAAAAATGTCTCGCCTTTCTTATTAACTTTTGAATTTTTTAATAGAAATGTACATAATTGCATGGTGGATACTGGTGCATCATCGAATGTGATGCCTTTATATATTTTCCAAAAAAATAACGCATAAGTTCATCCTTCTAGTCTTAAAATCATTTAGCTCGATCAGACGAACATAAAAGTAATCGACGAACTTAAGAATGTTTTGGATAGGTTATCTTCTAATCCTAAGGTTCACCAAATTATTGACATCATTGTTGCTAACATCCCTGAAGTCTATCATTTGTTATTGAGCAGGGATGGGTCCGAACAGTTGCATGGGTACTTTGCCACAGATTGGTCTCATTTGTGGTTACCAAAACATGGACAACCAAATAAAATTAGGATAAACCATGAATGTTATCTGAATCATATCGTGACAGATCTGAAGGGACTCGGTCGAGAGTGCGGGAGGGAGAAATGGAAGTCATGGTTTGCAGGACTTGAGTGGATGAGGAGGAGTGGATGAGGGACTGTGGACGAGGGCAGGTCATAGATGGGAGTGGGAGTTTGGAAAGGAGGAGTGAGCGAGGAATTGCAGATGCATGGGAGTTTGGAAGAGCAGGTTGCAGCTTGGAGAATGGGAGGAAAAGGAGTGTTTTGGTACCACTTGGAAGCTTGAAACTAGATATATATAAAATATGAACTTAATATTTAATAAATTATTTATTCATTGTCTGATTCAAATGTACAACAACGTGTATAAATACATGTACATAAGTAGAGTCACATCTTTTTGTCTAAAAAGACGTGACTTTACATTAAAAGTAAAAAATATTACATTAATGGTTTAATTAATAATTAATAGCATTGTAATATACTCAAGGTATATTACAAAAGATATCAATGTTCAACATGCACAAGAAGGACATGAAGAAGAAGCTCCAGTTCAAATTGCACTTGTGTCTTAGCAGAATGAAGAAGCAACCATGGAGGAAGCCCACAATGCACATGATTTCACCTAATTAGCTCATTTGTATGTATTACCGGGTCATGTTTTTGTGTGGACAATTTGTAAGACTTTACAATTGCAGATATCATAGAAAGAAAGTAGATAGTAAATTTAATATCAATTATGTGGTTTCTTTTTAACATCACTAATTTTTTTTGGTTCCTTTGCTACAAACTTTAAGAAAATTTGTACCTTTTTATTGAACAATTTGGTCACAACATGTTATATATCAAATCAATGCTACTTGTTCTTGTGAAAAATAAAATAATATAAATACTCAATTGATGCTCAATTAATGTTAAGTACCTGAATATATCTAAATATATACTTCAACAATAAACCAATAATAAACACCAAACCATTCACCAAAATATTGAACATAAGAAATAACCAAAACCTCTTAGGTAGCTAGAGAGGTAGTAGGGGGGGGTAGAGGGCCCATAGTGATAATAGTGGAGGCCATTCAATGTAAGGTGGACTAGGTCCACTATAATATTAAATAAGGCCCACTATGCTTGTTAGATATAATAAATGTAAGAGGACTTACTAGAAGGTTATACTTCTAGAAGGTTCCTCCTCTAGAATGTTCTTAGGTGGTTAGTAGCACTATATAAAGGGGTTCAAGCAATGTAATGGGATATGAAGAGAAGTATTGTATTTAGAGCAGTAGCTCAATAGGAGGAATCCCCCTCAGGAAAGTGCATGAGAGGATTCATTCCATAATAAGATCCATTGTATGGTATTGCCCTACCTCAAGGGTTTCTATAATAAAGTGGTGGTTTTCTATATTGTTCCATACATCTTGTGTGGTGATTGTATTCAGATATCTTTGGTACTATTTTGGTATTTTGTATTCAGGACTTTGGAACTTAACAATTGGTATCATAGCACTTTCCTTGGTCAAAGAAGGGAAGAATTTTTTGCTCTTTTTGCAGAATTTTTCTAGGGAAGAAAAAGAGGGCGGTGCACTTCAGGTTCATATATCAAGATTTATGAGCTGATTTTGACAAAACAAATTGGGTATTTGAATTCATCTTGGAAAAATACCCAATTTCAAAAACAAAATCAGCCAAAACAGAGTCCGGGAAGTAAATTTATGAGCATTTTAAATTCAATAGTTTTTCAGGGTTTTCCGGAAAAAGCCGCGATTTTCTGCAATAATTTATTTTTAAACCCTTGTTCTATTTTTTGGGTTTTTTCGTGATGGTGACGGAACTACAGACTTCATAAATTTTCATAGGGTGCTCAGATTGCTACCATATCAATACCATTGGATAAATTATTTTAAGATATTTATTTTGGTATATTTTATGTGGTGTTTCCAATGGTTATTTCATCTCAAACTCTCAAAGAAATTCTATAGATGACAGAAGCATTCAAAGTCCAATTGAATGACACATTGCATGAATTTGTAGATGTAATCACAGACGACCTCAATGATAGTTTTTGTAGTATTCAAGATTCATTGGATAACATGCAGGAGAGATTTCTTATGGCAAACATCATGGATGAATATAATCAATAAATATATGCTTGGTATGATTTCGAGGTCGATTGTGATGATTGGTATATGGATAGTTGTCATTTCTGGGATAAAACCACTTTCATATTTTATTTGATGACTCTAATCCACCTTCTGTAGAGAAAAACAATGTGATAAATCGAGAGCCAATGATTATTACCAATGTCCATCCTGCATATTCTACAGTGGTATTATTTCTTCTAGATTCTACTACGACCCTTTCCACTATGTGGATGGATCTTCTTATTTGGATCCACATGACATGTGTCAGTCTTTGGAGCATTATTTTGAGTTGGTTATTGGGTTCCAAAATCTTCCACAGGGAGTTCACATGAGAAATTAGACATGGGACCCAGGTTTACAATGGCGGTTGGACTACTTCAACATGGTGGATTTCCTTTCTACATGGGACCTTGGTTCTCCAGTCTTCTTCAGCATTATGGTCCACAGTTATCCATGAGACCTTGGTATATGGTTGTACATCAAGCGTTGAGGACAACACTTTCATAAGAGGGATGGAATTTTAGGTAGCTAGAGAGGTAGTAGGGGGGGAGGGAAGGCGGAGGGCCCATAGTGATAATAGTGAAGGTCATACAATGTAAGGTGGACTATGTCCACTATAGTTCCAAAGTCCTGAATACAAAATACCACAATAGTACCAAAGATATCTTAATACAATCACCACACAATATATATGAAACAATATCGAAAACCACCAATTTTTTATAGAAACCCTTGAGGTAGGGAAACACCATGCAATGGATCCTATTATGGAAGGGATCATTTCCTGTTCACTTAATATAAGTCATTCAATATATGAGAATGTGTTCATTCAATGTAAGGTGGACTAGGTCCATTATATTAATAAAGGCCCACTATGGTAGTTAGATGTAATAAATGTGAGAAAGCTCTCTAAAATTTTCATAGGAGATAGAGAGAGCTATATAAAGAAGTGTAAGCAATGCAATGAAATATAGTGAAGAATATTGTGATTTTACAAGAAAGGATTGCTTGAGTTTTATCCTTCCATAAGGATTAATATATGGTGTTACCCTACCTCAAGGGTTTTGGTTATTTCTTGTGTTCAGTATTTTAGTGAATAGTTTGGTGTTTATTATTGGTTTATTGTTGAAGTATATATTTAGATATATTCTAGTACTTAACAAGTGGTATCATAACACTTTCCTTGGCCAAATAAGGGAAGAATGTTTTGCTCTTTTTTCAGATTTTTTCTAGGGAAAAAAAGGGGTGGCACAATTCAGGTTCATATCTGAAGATTTTTGAGCTGAATTTGGAAATTGTTTCTTGGATATTTGAATTCCTCTTGGAAAATACCCAATTTAAAAAAAAAATCAGCCGAAATGGAGTTTGGGAAGTAAAGTTATAAGCATTTTAAATTCAATGGTTTTTCAGGGTTTTTCCGGGAAAAGCCACGATTTTCTGCAGTAAGTTATTTCTACACCCTAGTTTTTGTTGAAGATTTATTCCAAGCATGACACTTTTTACTGGAAGAGATGATGGCACTAGTATTGAAGAATTTATACAATCTCACAAGTCATTGTGGAAAGGGCAGTGGAAATCTTTTGTAGACTGGGGTTTCAAAGGTGATGCTCTCATATGGTGGAAATCATTTCACCATTATGAGTGGATGTCACTTTCTAAGGAAGCACTTGAAAAAATACTTTTAGACAAGTGGTCTCATACAAAGAGTAAGGATAAAGACATCACCAAGAGTTTATTTTCATGTGGAAAATCTATATTACAAGTTCATGGTTATATTCATAAAGAAAATGTCAGTGTTTCTATTAACCCTAGTTGCAAACAAAATTTTATCAATATTCAGTTGGTTAATAGATTGCAAGTTTCGGAAAAGAATATTCAAAGCACATAGGTTCCAGGTGAAAATGTTAAACTTTTTAAAGATTTGAAGCTCAGTATGGATAAATAAGTGTTGCATTCAGATTTTGAGGCTATAGATATGGGTGATGAAGACTATGTTTTGGGATATCCTTGGATAGAATCAGTGGGTACCATTAATATTAATGTGCAAACGAAGTTTCTAAAGCTTTGGTACAAGAAAAAGAAAATTACATTGCAAGATGTGTCTCTTAGTAAGAAAGATGGGCCCATAGAAGCTAGAAAAGAAGTTATTGTTGAGTCTGAATTTGAATCAAAGGCAGAGTCTACAGAGGGAGATGAAGCAAAACTATAGGAAGGACATAATGAGGAAGATAAGGAGGTAATTGAATCAAAGGCACAAAGTGTTGTAGATTTGAAGAAAAAAGAATAGATACCTACAGTTGTATATCGCCATCCACATCATATAGAGACACAAAAGTCATCAAGGAAAGGGCGTGTGCATCAACACATTTATGCACCAACAGGGCACCAGACAAGAAACCAATCAAGAGGTGCATGGAGGATTATCGACACTATGGGAAGAGCTCAGGCCACATAAACAATCCCATGGAAATCCCTACATGATGCAAAGCAAGATCAGGGTGGAAAGGCAACATATAGACATCATGTTTGACTTCCATTGGGATGGATGGATGGTCGTACTTGGTACCAGTTGGCTACATTGCTTAGCCGGTCATATTTTATGGTTTCTTCTCATGTTTCGAGGATGAAACATATGAAGGGGGATGGAATTTAGTATACCTAGGGAGGTAATATGGGGTACCTAGGGAGGTACCCAATGGGAATGTAGTTATGTGTTATTAGTGGAAGTCATTTAATATATGAGAATGTGTTCATTCAATGTAAGGTGGACTAGGTCCACTGGTCATTCAATGTAAGGTGAACTAGGTCCACTATATTAATAAAGGCCCACTATGGTAGTTATATGTAATAAATGTGAGAAATCTCTTTAGAAGGTTTCTAGGAGATAGAGAAAGCTATATAAAGAAGTGTAAGCAATGTAATGAAATATAGTGAAGAATATTGTGATTGTACAAGCAAGGATTGCTTGAGGATATTTATCCTTCCATAATGATTAATATATGGTGTTACCCAACCTCAAGGGTTTTGTTAAGTTCCAAAGCCCTGAATACAAAATACCACAATAGTACCAAAGATATTTGAATACAATCACCACACAAGATATATGGAACAATATAGAAAACCATTACTTTATTATAGAGACCCTTGAGGTAGGGAAACACCATACAATGGATCCTATTATGGAAGGGATCCTCTCCTTTTCACTTTCCTGAGGGAGCTTCCTCCTATTGAGCTACTACTCTAAATACAATACTTCTCTTCATGTCCCATTACATTGCTTGAGCCTCTTTATATAGTGCTACTAACCACTTGAGAACATTCTAGAGGAGGAACCTTCTAGAAGTATAACCTTATAGTAAGTCCTCTTACATTTATTATATCTAACTACCATAGTGGGCCTTATTTAATACTATAATGGACCTGGTCCACCTTAGATTGAATGGCCTCCACTATTATCACTATGGGCCCTATGTCCCCCCCTGCTACCTCTCTAGCTACCTGACAATTAATAACAATTAGTAGTACATCAATTGGGTCTAGTTTAGGTGTCTAAGAGGAGATGTTGTAATCGTCTCCACCTAGGTTAAAATATTACTAATGACATGTACCTTTGTATGTTGAATGGGTTTGAAAATGTACAAACAATATCACTTTTTCTCAAGTGCTTTAGGGTGGGATGAGATGTTCCAAATGCTTTTTTTTTTGTCAATTGGGTCTAGATTGGGTGGTTAAGGGGATAATTTCTTACTTTCCCGACCCAAGTTTAAATCTCATTAGTGACATGTTTTCCCCTTATGGACTAATTGGGACTGGAAAGGTACCAATAACATCACTCTCGCCTAAGTTCCTGACGGTGTGACAAGATATTTCTAAACATTTTTTAGCCTCAACCAATTGTTACTAATGTTGATGGAAATTTGGCTAGTTTTATGCCAACTGGTGCTCGGTTCAAATGCCCATGGGTGAGGTGTGTTATCCTATGGATTACCTTACAAATCACTAAGTCTTCATGTCACCTTTAATTGCATTACTTATTTAGGATATTAGTGATTTATCCTCAAATGATGACTAAGTGAGTTAGTTAATATTTCCTAGCCTAGTCACCATGCAAGGTGTTGGGATCTAGTGAAAATCTCTTTATGAGGTGGAATAAACCATTGTACTATATATTTGTAACTTTGGTGTGAATATTTCAACAAGATGGATTGAGGCCTTCTTCGTCATATTGTTGATCCTATCTTGTGTGTTCAATTTCTTAACATGCAATCTTATCTCCTTTAGTATTAAAGGGGATGGTAATTCCATGGTGGTTTTGTGTTGGAGGCCATCAATGTGCCAATGAAGAAGATATGAAATGAAGAAGAAAGAACCAACAATGGAATTGCCTGCAATCCAAGGAGAAGACATCACTAAAGGAGAAATTCGCTAATTTTGGATCGTATGTTGGTAAAACTTAGATTTATCTTTCCACATTTATCCATTTTGAATTATTTTAGTTGCATTGGAAACTATATTTAAATATGCACCAAAGGGTATTTTTGTTTTCTCAATACTCATATCCATTTTTTAGATATTTTTTCCATAAGAACCGGATTTTGTGCAATCATGATGTATGCAACCATTAAAATGTAGATTACGGCCACTATATAGAATCAAATTGAGCATATAATATAGCATTGGAATGGTCTTTTAAAGATCTATCAAATCCCTCTCAACATTGATTGAACAAAGAAACATTTAAGGAGAAAACATTGCTGATAAAATTAGCCACTGCAAGTGAAAAATGTGCTTTTCTTATGGTAGAAGCTTCTGTTTTCTGAGATAGAATTTGCAAATGGACCCCCGGATGATTACCCAAATGGGTATTTTTCCTTTCTCTAATTGACTTCTTTATTTTTTAAGTAAATATTGTATTACCTCAAAGATTCAAAAAACATATACATTTGGGGGAGCTTGTGGTTTGTTATGCCAAAAAGTGGAAACCAGAACCAGACCTAGGCTCTGAAAAGTGGTCCATGACATGAGTAATTGCCATATCTAATTTAAACAAAAGAACTGATGAACAAGGAGGCCAAAGGATGAGACTATGCTTTCCTAACATTTAGAAAAATAAAGGTAAACATGAAATTATTAGACACTGGAAGCATCTTCATCCCCATCAGCCGACGAAGAGCTAGGTGTAGCTCGAGAAAAAGTGAAAGGCTAACTGCATGTTGGTAATCTTTTTTTTTTTTCCAGTATCTTGAGAATGAGTCAACCAACATGTCTAGTCGATGGTGAAGAGTTTTTTGGTGATGCCACTGATTTGTGATGTCCCTTCTCATTTCAAAAATGAGATTCAATTGCTCTGGAAAGAAACTTTGTTGCAAGGTCATCTCAGGCACCGTTTCCTCAGACTTTGAAACCACTATGTCCATTTCCATATTTCCCAGGGTCTCTTCTTCAATTAATACAGGAGTTACCTCTTCAATAATAAGGTATCCACTGTAGTCCTCATGCTGCAGGTTCAGGGAGTCTTCAACCCTTTGAGTTAGGGGGGCGAAGGGGTTCTAGGTTTGCACTGGAGAAGACATTGTGGGAAAATCCATAGACTGGAGATGAGTCAGAGGGATTTCCTCCTACGCAAGGATGTGGTCACAATCGAAGGTGTCCCAATTTTGAGTTGTGGAGGGAGACACAACATCATGCAGAGCAAGGGGCTGTTATAGAAAGATTTGACTCACCCCATGCAATCTTGCACAAAAGGCCTTTTTCCATTTCCCTATGCAGACTTGAAGTCCCCTTTTCAAATCCCAGAGCTAAAAATACATTTTTTCCACATATACGCACCTTTCCTACTATACAACATGTGTATATGCAGGTTGCACCACTACAGCCCGTGTACATCAGGAAATGTGCCCAAAAATAAAAAATGGTGTCAGGTTTCCATGTCAAGACACAATATCAATGATCCTTGGCATTCCATATACTAGAAATGTTTTGAATCGTCCGTTCAGTTCCACTTGAAGGTTATAAATGGGCCAAATCCGAGCTATAAAAAAGAGGAGAAAGAATTCAACTTTGAGAGCAAATTTACTGTGGAGGGATTATTCACTTCATTTTGAGTCTGCATCCCTTTATCCTTTAAGTCTCAACACATTGTTCATCCCCCAAGATCTTCCCTTGATGATTGAGAACTCCATTGTCTCTCTTACATGAGCTTGCCTTTGGTGGAGGATTGAAGTGGTGGAGGCCCAGCTAGAAGGAACTTAGTTTCTTGGTTCCGAACTGTGCCAACACGAAAGATGTAACTTATTCACTTTTGCTGATTATATCTTAATAGAAATACTCTTTTCTCATCCAATTGATATCTTGCAAATATTTGAACTATTATTCCATGGGAGTAGTTGTTATGAATGTTGATGGATTATGCTATTGAATGTGCTAACATCATATATTATCACCATATTCTTGTGTTGCTTGGTTGTTGAGGACTAGTTGCGGGTATATTGCTTTGGTTCAAGTACTCAATGGTGGACTTCATCGAATGTCTGGAAAAGGTAGGCCTTTTATCTGGTCTTGCTAGCATATTTGTTTATATACCATACTTGAGAATAGGGTTGTTTTCTATAGTCATTTTCATCTGTTGTGGTTTACCCCTAGCCACATAGAGATTTTCCTTGTAACAGAATTGGTGACCATACTGGGGATTGAATCTTATTTTTTGGGGTTTGGAGTGTTTTTCTCCTTAGATTGCTCTCATTCACATTGAGTTTATTGTCGCATCATTGCTCGAAAACCTCTGTTCACTCTGTGTCTGAGTCTTTCAGCCTTCTCCTTAGCCTAGTTGTGTTTTTGACACATATACACGGGTTTTTTCTTGATAGCCACGTATATACACATGTTGTCCTTCTGCAAGATGTGTACATACATGCTTTTCCCTTGAACAATCGCATACATCAACCTTTATTACTTGTTTGTTGGGTTTGGTGGTTGTTGGGTAGGTTTTGATGATTGTTGAGTCTTCTTGGGTCTCTTTAGTGATTTTTAAGTGTTTGTGCAATGACAAGAAACCTATCTTTGGTTGAATTTTTGGGCAGTGCCTTTCTTGTCATCTTTTAATGTTGATTGTCCTTGTATATTGGGCTGAGTGTTTTTCTCCTTGATATCCTACTTGGGTTGTCTCTGTCTATACAAAATAGAGTCTTTATATCAAGTTGTTGTTCAATCCTTGCATTTTCATTTTTCTTATATTGAAAATACAAAAATATTAGGCATTTTACATTGATTGGCATTTTGATCTTTTGAGTCTTTGTCATTTATCTTAGTGCATGTAAAGAAAGATTGCATTTTTATTTAGAGTTGCATAATTGAATTGAAAATTGCATTTTTGGGAAGCATATCATCTATTGGAAATTGAAGTTAGGAATTTGCATTGTATTCATATTCATGTAATTTACTTGATGAGTCATAACATCACTAGTTTCATGACCACGCCTTTTGAGTAAGTAGGGCCATTAAGAGTAACGCTATAATTTAAAATTGATTAGTAACAATTTTATTTTCTAGGGTGCACAAACTAGCTTAGGATTTAGTGCCTTGGAATATGATTTTGTGAGTAAACTTCTCCAAGTCTATTAAATCAACATATGTGTTTGACTAAGGGAGTGGAGAAATCCATTGTATAATCGTTAATATCAGGAGGCTCTACTTACATAGGAGTTAAGAACGAGGTCACATGAGGTTGGTTGAAGGGATATCCCCCCGATACCTTCTTAGCGTTAGAGATATTTCTGGGGATCTATTCGTATATGGGGATCTTGCTAGTGCCCTTACCTCCATGAGAGGTGGTGCTTTCAAGGTTTCGGGATTTGCTACCCTGCCCATACGTTGGACCTGACTTACGACCTTTCGCCTGTGCATTGGTTATACCATGGTTGATTATTCGCTTCACTTAGGTACCACATAGGTTACTTGCAGGGGTGATTCTGTAGGTACCTTGGGTTAGATAAGGGTCAAACAACACACAACCTTTATGAAGGATTACCTCTCAGGGGGGATCTGACCGATTGGTTGTTAAGCCCACAAGGGCCCTTATAACTGATTCTGATACCTTTGATTTTTAGCAGGGATTCTCAGGCCCCTCCTGGGTGAGGCATACCTACTTTAGAGAGGGAGGCCCCTTTCATCCAATTTATCCTGTTTGTGTGCATATTGGTCGTTTGATTATTTTGGTGTGCTCTTTGATTACTAGTTGGCCTTAGGATTTTTTTTTTATATCTTGAGTCTTAAGTCATCTTTGAGTTGGACCAGCTTCCCCGCCGGTCTCTCCACTTGTTACAGTTACCACCATATTTTGATTCTTTGCCTTCCAAAAGGCATAGAGTTAATAAATGTGGTGCACACACCTCCACTTATCAGACTTGTGATTAGACAAGGATGAGTACTAAACTGATTCATCAAGATACTAATATTCCTTTGACTCCCACACCTACTATAGTCAATGGTACTCCTTTGACTCCTTCAACCACGATGGTTGTAGCATCGGGGGCACCTATCATCACTGCTTCCCATCCTATAGTGAATACCCAACCTATTTCCACAAACCCATTTGGGTTTCTTGGTCACTCACATGGCTATAATGTTCAGTCCATCCCTATGGACTCTAGCCCTTTTTCCTATGGTATGTCGAGTTTTACATCGCAGTTTTCAAACTCCATCCCAACTGCTGGCCCTAATGCTAGCATTGGACTTGGGGGCACAAATCCTCCTTATACTCCATTCTCGTTTGGTGGCTCTCAAATCCTTCAAACGAATCCTACCGTGGGAGGCATTCCTTCTTTTAACCCCAGGTCAAATATTCTTGCGTTGCTTGGTTGTTGAGGACTAGTTGCGGGTATATTGCTTTGGTTCAAGTACTCAATGGTGGACTTCATCGAACGTCTGGACAAGGTAGGCCTTTTATTTGGTCTTGCTAGCATATTTGTTTAGATACCATACTTGAGAATAGGGTTGTTTTCTATAGTCATTTTCGTCTGTTGTGGTTTACCCCTAGCCACAGAGAGATTTTCCTTGTAACAGAATTGGTGACCATACTAGGGATTGAATCTTCTTTTTTGGGGTTTGGAGTGTTTTTCTCCTTAGATTGCTCTCATTCACATTGATTTTCTTGTCACATCATTGCTTGAAAACCTCTGTTCACTCTGTGTCTGAGTCTTTCAGCCTTCTCCTTAGCTTAGTTGTGTTTTTGACACATATACACGGGTTTTTTCTTGATAGCCGCGTATATACACATGATGTCCTTCTGCAAGATGTGTACATACGTGCTTTTCCCTTGAACATTCGCATACATCAACCTTTGTTACTTGTTTGCTGGGTTTGGTGGTTGCTGGGTAGGTTTTGATGATTGTTGAGTCTTCTTGGGTCTCTTTAGTGACTGTTAAGTGTTTCTGCAATGACAAGAAACCTATATTTGGTTGAATTTTTGGGAGGTGCCTTTATTGTCATCTTTTAATGTTGATTGTCCTTGTATATTGGGCTGAGTGTTTTTCTCCTTGATATCCTACTTGGGTTGTCTCTTTCTATATAAAATAGAGTCTTTATATCAAGTTGTTGTTCAATCCTTGCATTTTCATTTTTCTTATATTGAAAATACAAAAATATTAGGCATTTTACATTGATTAGCATTTTGATATTTTGAGTCTTTGTCATTTATCTTAGTGCATGTAAAGAAAGATTTCATTTTTATTTAGAGTTGCAGAATTGAATTGAAAATTGCATTTTCAGGAAGCATATCATCTATTGGAAATTGAAGTTAGGACTTTGCATTGTATTCATATTCATGTAATTTACTTGCTGAGTCATAACATCACTAGTTTCATGACTGCACCTTTTGAGTAAGTAGGTCCATTAACAGTAACGCTATAATTTAAAATTGATTAGTAACAATTTTATTTTCTAGGGTGCACAAACTAGCTTAGGATTTAGTGCCTTGGAATATGATTTTGTGAGTAAACTTCCTCAAGTCTATTAAATCAACATATGTGTCTGACTAAGGGAGTGGAGAAATCCATTGTATAATCGTTAATATCAGGAGGCTCTGCTTACACAGGAGTTAAGAACGAGGTCACGTGAGGTTGGTTGAAGGGATATCCCCCCGATACCTTCTTAGTGTTAGAGATATTTCTGGGGATCTATTCGTATATGGGGATCTTGCTAGTGCCCTTACCTCCATGAGAGGTGGTGATTTCAAGGTTTCGGGATTTGCTACCCTGCCCATATGTTGGACCTGCCTTACGACTGTTTGCCTGTGCATTGGTTATACCATGGTTGATTATTCGCTTCACTTAGGTACCACATAGGTTACTTGCAGGGGTGATTCTGTAGGTACCCTGGGTTAGATAAGGGTCAGACAACACACAACCTTTATGAAGGATTACCTCTCAGGGGGGATCTGACCGACTGGTTGTTAAGCCCACAAGGGCCCTTATAACTGATTTTGATGCCTTTGATTTTTAGCAGGGATTCTCAGGCCCCTCTTGGGTGAGGCATACCTACTTTAGAGAGGGAGGCCCCTTTCATCCAATTTATCCTGTTTGTGTGCATATTGGTCGTTTGATTATTTTGGTGTGCACTTTGATTACTAGTTGGCCTTAGGATTTTTTTTTTATATCTTGAGTCTTAAGTCATCTTTGAGTCGGACCAGCTTCCCCGCCAGTCTTTCCGCTTTTTACAGTTACGACCACATTTCGATTCTTTTCCTTCCAAAAGGCGTAGAGTTATTAAATGTGGTGCACACACCTCCACTTATCAGACTTGTGATTATACAAGGATGAGTACTGAACTGATTCATCAAGATACTAATGTTCCTTTGACTCCCACACCTACTATAGTCAATGGTACTCCTTTGACTCCTTCAACCGTGATGGTTGTAGCGTCGGGGGCACCTATCATCACTGCTTCCCATACTATAGTGAATACCCAACCTATTTCCACAAACCCATTTGGGTTTCTTGGTCACTCACATGGCTATAATGTTCAGTCCATCCCGATGGACTCTATCCCTTTTTCCTATGGTATGTCGAATTTTACATCGCAGTTTTCAAACTCCATCCTAACTGTTGGCCCTAATGCTAGCATTGGACTTGGGGGCACAAATCCTCCTTATACTCCATTCTCGTTTGGTGGCTCTCAAATCCTTCAAATGACTCCTACCGTGGGAGGCATTCCTTCTTTTAACCCCAGGTCTAATCCTGTTACCTATGGATGGAGTAACCAACCTGATGGAAAAACTTTAGCTTATGGTCCATCCTTTACACCCACCTCTTCCATGCCAATTTCGACCAACATGTTTGGCATGACAAATCCACCCTTATCCTATGGATTTATACTTTAAGGAGGTTAGTTTCACACCTTGGGCAAACCCCAACCCAGAGCCACTCTGAATGGGGGCAGTTTTTATAACCCCCATCAAAACATTCCTACTAGAATGATGGCCAACCAACCTTTTATGAATCATCCCGGAGGAGGGTCTTACAATCTCGAACAAGACCATGGTGCTTACCAGAACCCTGGATGGGATGCAATTCCCCAAACACAATCTTTCTAGGGAGATTAGGGCCAGATGTCGCAACCTCGTCTCCCTTTTCTGGCCATGCTCAACTTGCCAGAATTGTCTAAGTTGATGAATGACCTTGTGTGTCATGATCCTACATGCCCCCCAATTCCCACCAAGCTTCCTTCGAATATCCCAAAATTAGAAGGCAAGAATGGCGAGGATCCTAGTGATCACATTACCACCTTTCACCTATGGTGCTCTTCAAATTCCCTTAATGAAGATTCCATTCAATTAAGATTATTTCAACACACCCTCATAAGGGTCTCTAGGAAATGGTATATCGAGCTACCTAAGGGGGCATACAAGACCTTTAGTCAGATGGTGCTAGTCTTCCTTAACCAATTCCAATTGTCGGTTCGTTACGACATTGGCCTAGAACTTTTTTCGACCTTACACCAGGACAAAGGCACTCATATATCGGATCACATCCGGGAGTGGCGTAGATGGAAGATGTTGATCAAGACCTGCATACCCCCGGATTTCCTATTATAATGGTTCTTTAAGTCTTTACAGCCTCCTATTTCGAAGGATGTTTCTACATCCAGGGTTACATATGAGGAAGGAGCAATATTCAAAGCCCAACAATTAGATCTTATATTCGCTCAGTCTGGGATGTTATACGAGATTCTTCCGGATGCACCGAGGTCAAATTATGACCCTAGACAAAATCCTGGACCTTGTGTCGATGGCATTGTAGGCTTTTCCAATGTGAAATATGCAGACTCGGTGATAATCCATTTGAAAGAGTTGTTTCTAAACCAATCTACAGGAAGGTCATCTTTGTATGTGTCTTCTAATCCCACTCATTCGATGGATGTACATTCTGTGAAATCATCGACCGACCCAAATGGTAACCAACAACCAGGCAAGAATAAGAAGAAGGACATAATAATAATTGTAAGGGTGGGAAAAATAATAATAAACACAAGGACAATGGTAATAATGAGAGGATGAATAAAAATGCTGGTGAGGGAAAAAAATAGAGGTGTAAGGTGAAATTTCCCTGTAAGATTTGTACATACGATCATCTTACTCATTTATGCCCCAAACTTGCAGAAGATGTGAGGCTTTTATCTCTACCACTCGTCGTGGTAACAAATCCTTTTCCACATAACCACCATATGGCCTCGATCTCCTCAAATGTAGAAAATGTGGCTAGTGGGAGTCAAAACCCACTGACACAAGACAGTGCCCATTTGTGCATCAATATGGTCAATGCTCAGGTTAATGTAGCCAGACAGTCTCGCGATTACAGTTCTTCGCAAACTGTACCTGGTCTAGAATCTCCTCCTCCTCTGGAAGTGCCCTTGTAGATCAAAAAACCAGAGCCACCACCTCATATTTCGAAAGGAGTACTCAAGTGCTCTACCCATAATCCAAATTCTAGAGCCTCCCATAATTACTCTATTGTTGAGGACTTGGGTCAAACCCCTTGTGCGATGTTAGCCCTGGAGGTACTCCTGACATGTCCCTCACAGAGGAATGCCTTTCTATCTGCGTTAGGAGAACTAGACCCCAGTGGCTCGAAAGTTATCAAGTTTGATGTCATAGATGTGAAGCCTCACTTGCATTACCATGTGGCATTCCAAATCCACGTGGGTTACTCAACATATACCATCAAGCATGCAATTGTTGATGAAGGTGTTGCAACATGTGTGATGTCCCTGATCTGTTGGAAATCTCTCGACTCTCCAAATCTCTCTCAATATTCAACCATGTTGACTACTTTTGATGATCGTTCTTTCCACCCTCATGGTATTCTTTCTGCCTTTCTGATCCATTTAGGTGGGCAAATGATAGAGGTGGATGTCGAGGTGGTTGATGTGCCCATCAATTACAACTTGTTACTAGGACACAATTGGAATTATGCTATGACTATTGTTGTATCGTCCGTCTTCTGCACTCTTTGTTTTCCTCACATTGGGAAGATTGTGACGATCAACCAGTTGTCCTTTGCGTATGCTAGCCCCAACGCATATGTTGGATCGTTGATCCCCATGGTCGACAACTCTTAGTTGACAACTGAGAATATCGGTGTCGGAATGTATTCATCCCTTATGGGTACCTTTGACTTCATGGCACTGATTCGCCATGTTTACGCCATGTCCAGTAGGCTCATTTCATCAGAGAGGCTCATTCCTTTCTGCACTTCCTATTTTAACGATCCTTGGACCCTACCCTCCTTGACTGCGTCTTGCGAGGGTCAGTCTCATATTGGAATGGCCATGCCGCTATCGACAACAGAGATAGTGTATCAAGTTATTATTGACTCTTCCATCGATCTCGATCCTATTACCTCACCGACAGATGAGGAGGATCGTGTTATTAATCCTGTGTGGGGCACTTAGTTGTATTGCTCACATGACTACCTTGATGAGAATTTGTTAGAAAAATAGGACCGTGGAGCAATAAAATAAAAAAAATGCGGAAACAAAACATAGAAGATACACAATACAATAGAGACACAAATTTACGTGGTTCACCCAGTGTGGGCTACGTCCACCAGAGAAATTGCCAAGTCCTTCCTTTATTATTATCCAACATATGAAGGGATACAACCTACAACAAACCCACTGTAACTTCCTCTTCTTTCTGTCATAGTCTCCTATCTCAGAATACAATATTCACCATCAATCATCGCCGCAATACATTTCCATCATAAAAGAGGGTTGTCTTCTAGGGAAAAAAACCCGAACATAATCTCTATCGTTAGATCTATGACCTTATAATGAACGGTCTAGATTTACAATGAAATTACAATATACATTTACAAGGCAATTTTTCCTTCGGGGGCTTCACCCCCGAACCCCTGCTAGGGGCCCTCTTGCCCCCAGACCCCCCAACCAGGGGGATAGCCCCCCAGGACCTCGCAGAAGGGGTACCCCCCCCTCTGCACTCCCCCGCATGGAACAGTGTACATACTTCTGGGGTGTAAATACTTCATGGGGTATAAACACGACCGAAAGTAAAATACCTCTGAATCAGGAAGATAATCAAGCTCCACAACCAACAGAATTTACCCTCGGATGAAGCTATCATTGAAGCCATGAATGGTTCTGACAAACCTTGGGATGATATGCATCATTGATCTGAATTTATCCTAGAGCTTGCTAGAATTGAATAAGATGACTTTTGATCTACTCTGAGAGAGATATTCAGTGACGTCGTAGTTCCGCTTGATATGCACAACATTATGTGGAAGGAAATATGGTGAGTATCTCTCCTACCATCATGATAGATATCTTTTGTACACTTGGCAAGATTGAAAATGTACACAACGGTGCAGATTGTTCGCCAGAAGAAATCCTAATCTACACTGAGCTCTTCAAGGAATTTCGAGATGTGTTTTCTTGGTCATATGAAGAGATGCCAGGAATCGACCCTAGAATTTTCAAACATGAGATTAAAACTTACCCGGGTGATAAGCCTGTTCGACAATGTCTTAGAGCTGTCAATCCTCAAAAGAACCCTGCTATTAAGGCAGAGGTAGAGAAACTTCTTAATGTTGGATTTATCTACTCAGTTCCCTTGACTGAATGGGTATCCAATCCCGTTCATGTGAATAAGAAGCAAGGAACCATCCGTGTATGCATGGAATTTCATGACCTGAACAAAGACTGTCCTAAAGACAACTTCTTGACACCTTTCATCGATCAAATTCTTGACGAATGTGCGGGAAGCGAGGTTTTTTATTTCATGGATAGATTTTTAGGTTATAAATAAATTCAAATTAAACCTGAGGATCAACATAAGATGAAATTTATTTTTCCTTGGGGTGCTTTTCATACCGGAAGATGCCTTTTGGCCTTAAAAATGCCGAATAAACCTTCCAAGGTGCTATGACCTTCGCATTCCATGATATTAAGCATATAGTCGAAGCTTATCTTGACGATCTTGCTGCTCACTCTTGTAAGAGAGTGGATCACCCTAAGAACCTTTGACTAGTTTTTGAAATATTTTGTCATTATAGAATCCGGTTGACCCCTCATAAATGCATCTTTTGTGTTAGGTCTAGACGTCTTCTAGGATTTTTAGTCTCTAAGACTGGGATCATGGTAGATCCATTAAAGGTTGAGGAAATACTTCAATTGCCTCCCCCGCAAACTACTTGGAAACTTCGAGGTTTACAGGGGAAAGATAAATTTTTACGTCCATTTATAGTAAACTATGACAATATTACTAAGGTTTTCATGCATCTTTTGAAGAAGGACACCCCTTCTATCTAGGATGAGCAAGCCCAAGAATCCTTCGATGCTTTGAAGAAAGCCTTGGTGTCGATGCCTCTGCTGAAGTCTCTCAACTAAAGTAAGGATTAATTACTTTATATCGTGGCGTTCGAAGAGACGATTGGTATGGTTTTGGTTCAAGAGGATGATGAGCTCCACGAGCACATCATCTACTATCTTAGTCGAAACTTAGTCGATCCTGAGCTAAAATATTTTCATGTTGAAAATCTAGCTTTGGTTGTCGTCCATGTAGTTCAACGATTACGCCATTATATATTTCTTTTCAAAACTATTGTGGTTGCCGATGTCAATCCATTTCAATACTTCCTTACCAGGCGTATCATAGAGGGAAAATATAATAAATGTATTTTCATTTTACAAGAATTCTATCTCAATTTCGCTCTGTGAAATCCAAGAAGTCATTAGTCTTTGCAAAGTTAATATGTGACTTCCCATTATTGGACAAGGATGTTATTCATGTTGGTTCGTTTGTGGATGAACACATTTTCCTTGTCTTGTCGTTTGACCCCTGGTATGGAGACATTGTTCTCTATATTCAAACTTTGAATTTCCCTTAGCATCTCTCGCGAGATGACTGATGACGTATACGATACCAAGCCAAGAATTAACTTATCATCAACGAAACTATGTATAGTCGAGGAATAGACAATATCTTGCATCTGTGTTTAACTCACAAGGAAGCCAAGTCAGTCTTAAACGATTACCACTATGGGGCTTGTGGTGGTCATCTATCTGGGCTTGCAACAACCCAAAAAATTGTGAGCAGGTTATTTATGGCCATCTATATTTATAGATTGTATTGAAGTGGTTAAGAAGTGTCACCCTTGCTAGGTGTTCACTTGGAAAATGCGCTTGCATCCAGGCCCTCTCCATTCAGTCATTACCATCGGTCCCTTCACCAAGTGGGGGGTGGAATTTGTGGATTGTAACCCTACTTCGGCTTGGGGGAATCAACACATTATCGTCACATAAACTACTTTACTAAGTGGGTCGAGGCCATGCTTACAATTAAATCCGACGCGAAGACTGCAACCTTCTTTGTATTCAATCAAATTATCGCTAGGTTCGACATCCCGAGTGAGATTGTCATTGATCATGGTAGTCACTTTCAAAACGAAATGATGGAAGAGCTAGAATCCAAGCTCAGGTTTAAGAATGATAATTCTTCCCCTTACTACCCCCAAGAAAATGGACAAGTAGAGGCCGTCAACAAGTTTCTCAAGACCATTTTGTAGAAAACTGTCAGCCAGAACAAATCTGACTGGCATATTATGCTATATCCCGCACTTTGGGCATACCGAACCTTGGTCAAGACTGCCACCGGATTTTTTCCTTTCCAGTTAGTACATGGTGTCAAGTCGATCTTACTTATTGAATGTGAAATCCCTTCTCAGAGATTGGCAGTCACGTTCCTCCCTGACACTTTCGATCTCAAGCGATGCCTCGTACACCTAGAGAGCCTCGACAAGTAGCGTCAAGACGCCTCTATGTCTATCGAGGTGAATACAAGACATTTCAAGGTCCAATATGATAAGTCTTTCTATCCTCGGTTATACACTAAGGGTGACTTGGTCCTCTTATATGATCAAGACAAAGAATCGTTGGGGGTAGGCAAGTTCAAACCCATGTGACACGGTCCCTGTATCATGCGACATGTCTTAGAAAAAGGAGCCTGTGAGTTAGAATATTATGAAAGGAACATGTTGGTCGAGCCCAGGAATGGGCTCTACTTGAAAATATATTACGCTTGAGCCCCAAGCTTGGGCGTAACTCTTTGTATACTAATGTAATTTAATGTATATATCTTTTCCCTTTATTTTTTTCTTCATCTTTCTTATCAAGTTTTCCCTTGGTTGGCAGATGTCAACAGAGTCCTTTGTCTACTTAGGATTCGCAGATGGAGCCAGTCGGCATACGCAGAACTTGGCTTCCGCCGCTTGGGTGGTTTACTCACCTGAGGGTCTACTGGTGTCTTCAAGTGGTGTATGCTTAGGGCCATCCATGAATAATGTGGCCGAATATAGCGTCGTTATAGAACTATTGCACGATGTCATTGCACATGGTATTCACTCTTTGGAGGTTCGCCTGGATTCCCAGTTAGTAGTATGTCAGTTGAACGACAGTTACCATGTGCGCAATCCTACGTTACTTTGATGATTCCTTTGGGTACACCTTTTAGAACGACAATTTGATTTTATTACTTATCATCACATACCTAGGAGTTCTAATTATGTATCTGATGCTTATGCTAATTTCATTTTAGATTGGCATTTGTCACATAACTAAAGAAAATAAAACATTCTCACCAGTGTACACATTGTAATATAAGTAAATCCGAAGAACCATGTTTTATATATATTTCAAAAAATATGATGTTTTTAGTGAAAAAATGGGGCCAACACCCTCAATACACATATACAGTTTTTAATACAAAATCCATGACATCTATGCCTGTGGCACTAGATGTGTGTCATGATAACAAACTACAATGTTTGTGAGACGCAAAATATTTTCACCCAAGCTCTGGGCACACCAACCACCTGTTGTTGCATGGCCTTCGATAGATCCTCTACCTGAACCATCAAAATCCTATGCATCAAACCACATTTTTAATGACTCTCTCATCTTCTCCTCTTACTGCCTCATCTCCCTGGTGCCTCCGACGATGCCGTGGAAGCCTGTCTGGCCATTGCATACCTACATATGCGTCACACAAGTGTCTAGTTAGTACTTAAACATCATCCACAAATATTTTTGTTTTCCTATACAAAAATACAAAAAAATGAAATATTTAAAAACTTTGACATACCTATGTCCCTGTAGGCATCCCTGGTGGCAATGGCATGTCAGGGTCCCCTTTGAATTCGATCCCTGGATAGGGGTATTCATCTAGAGAAATGACTTTTCGTCTCCACCGGTAAAAGAAATCATCGTTGTAGGGTGTGGGAACCCTATCTCCCCCCTGCCATCTCATCACCTCAGTCCACCATGCCATGGCTGGATTGCGAGGTCCTTGTGGAAGGATCTCAAATCTAGGTCCCAAACCTGGAACTCGGTCGAATAAAAAGATACACAAGATAGATGCAAACCCGAAGTTCCTCTTGTCACCTTGTTTTCATTTTGTCAACTCGCTCTTCATATTAGCTAGTAGAGAGGTGCACCAATCATACACCATGGGTCTCAAACACTCTACAAAGTAGAATATAAGCAGCCTCAATTTCTGGTGCATCGAAGTCGTTCCCGTGATCCGGGTCAAAACGAGGACAACAATCTTAAGGCTTAGATTGTTTATCGCTCGGATGGGGAGTTGACTCCTAACCTTCTCGGTCCTTGCTATACAATGAGCGTCTATGTACTCTTCTATCTTCATACTGCTCCCAACTTCCCGAACTTTGAGTTTCACCACCTCACCTCAACCTAAAAACCCCGTCAAGAAATATATATCCTTGACTTCAATCCTTAATGGTTTCCCATCAAGGTTGAAGCTCTCAATGTTTGGATCCTAGTAATCCACAAGCAACTATAACAACCTTGCTTAGGCCCTCATCCCTTTGAGTGCCCAAAAATTGTACAACCCGCATCTTTTCAAGGCCATTTGGGCCCCCATATCTCTTTCCACAACAACATCTTCCTCCTCATGTTCCCTTTCCCTCCATTATAGCACCATCCTGCCAGAGAAACATCATTTTTTGAGTTAGAAACCATAAAAAACCTTGTTTATAGACATATATGCGGGCTGCAACATTCACAGTCACGTATAGGGATGAGTTTACATAGTATTATTTTACACGTT
Organism: Picea engelmannii; assembly: GCA_009831015.1. Lineage (NCBI taxonomy): Eukaryota > Viridiplantae > Streptophyta > Pinopsida > Pinales > Pinaceae > Picea > Picea engelmannii. The sequence continues at coordinate 54,108 of ML820386.1, forward strand.
CGTGTATAGCCTCACATATACGCAACCCGATGAATGGTAGATCCCATACACCGAAATACTAATTTGCGCCTTAAATAACTTAAAATTTGAAACTTAAATACAAAATTTAATCCACTAGAAAGGAAGAAGAGGGGAAGAGGAATTAACTGGTCCAAACGGTCTCTAATTCTGTCACTCGATGCTCCCACAATCACCAATTGAATATCAGAAGTAATTTGGTCCAAAATTCACTATTTGGGTAAAAAAGTCAAATGACATAGTAAAATTTGGTTTTTGTTACTATTTATAGCAGTTTTTACCCACTTTACATAGTTTCATATCGTATTTTCTCCTAATGGACTAATACAACAATGGATTGAGTTGGTTTTTGTAGTTTTCACCATGGATTCTTGTGGTTTTTAGCGCTATGTTGACCTTTCGTAACTACAGACATGTATTTTCGCTACTCAACATAGAGGATGGGTATCCATTCCATCATGCACATTTGCATTGTCCTATAACTGTCACTCATCTGCCTTAGGTACGAACCCATTTTTTAGCGATACAGAACCCTCCATTTGCTACAAGGCATTTCGTTATCAAATGGTAGAGACTTACCGAACATGGGTACCCTAGTTAGATCCTCTGCTCCATTTGGTGCCCATGCCGAGATTTTTTTGTAGGACCAGGAGTCTCTTATAGCTAATACATGACTTTATGTTGAGCATCATTTCTCACTCATAAACATGCTGACCTATACCTAGAGGACTCCCAGTCGAGTTTGATTTAAGCTCTTTTCTGACTTGTTTTCAAAAAGAGAAAAGATTGCCAAGTGAACTTATCTCTTTCACACTTGTAACTTGGATTTGAAAGGACGTTTATTTGGTACAAGTTTATCCCCTTTTCAAACTAAATAGACTAATATTATGAAAAATGAAGTTTTTTGGTGTTAAGTTGTGATTGCATCTCATGCCCTTGCTTGCAGTATTGAGCCTATAGCCGGTTCTTGCTTTGCGTTATAAACCATTTGCCTCAGCAATTTTTTCATCCTCAACCAAGCAGAGCCTCGTTTATATCCTTCGCAACTTGACACCCTATACCCAGGAGGCAACATTCGTGCGAGTGTCCATTCCCCGCATGCAACTCCGTGCATTGAGCATAGGTATGTTCCACTACTGGAACTAGTTTTCTTACTCACAAAACTCGTTTCCTCCTCTGTATCATAACATACATTTGACTATGAAAAAATTAAAAAATATGGGTGGGAAGGGAGTATTATATTATATTGGCAACAATCATTTCTCCTTTGAATAGAGCACAAAGTTATTGAGTCCACTTGTCATCATAATTTTGGGTTTAGCATGGCCTTAGGAAGTTGAGCTCGTTACAGAGAGTATACTCCCCCATATGGTTACTCTTCCAGTTCCTATGGAGAGTTTGATTGATGCCTCCTGCATCTCATGGTTTCATCATTGAGTCTATGCTGTCAGATTCATCCATATGTCCCATGCTCTTGTTCAAAGGATGTCTATCAACCTGTGTCGGTCATTCCTTAGAAATATTGACTTTGCATGTCGGCCATACCCTCAGTTTGTCTCAGAATCACATGAAGTTGTAGTCCTATTACGCACCTTGGTCCTACTTTCCTCATTGGTAGGTAACCTTGAACCCAACAGTTGACATTTCATCATTGGTCATTGACTGAGTGGTTTCCCTTATGTTCGACGAAAATACATCTATTCACACATTGGTATTTGTGCAGTGTCTTGGATTCCATTATCCTTATTGGTGGTTTCCTCACCTTTGTCAACAGTTTTCCTCATTGGATGTTATTCAGAGGGTCTTTTTCGTGTACCGCTTGCACTTGGCACACACGAAAGATGCATGGGGTCATGGGTTCATGAACATGTTCTTTGTACGATTTCCTCCAAATCATCAAGCTCCTGCTTTGTACCTTCTACTGGATGATGAGAGATGCCTTAATGCTCTCCTTTCAGTGGGTCACCTTCCATCGACTTCAACTCATCTATTCTGGAAACGAGACCTAGAGTCTTATGAGTACCTAGAGGTTTGCAGTCATTAGTGATAGGTTTTATCGCCATCAATAATTGGGAATACATCAATGTATTATGATCCATGGATTCTTCAAGTGTTTGACCCCGAATCCTCTATTCACACTTGTAAGAATGTACTTGGTGCCTTGATACCTACTCTCATCATCAGTAGGATGTCTCGCCTTTGCTATCGGTATATCTCAATGACCGATAATCAAACGAAGTCTCATTGTGTTTGACCTCAACTCCTTTATTCACACAATGTAGACTTTCACCTTTGGAATATTGTGTAGAAGACTTGAAGACTTCAATATGTAGCCGCAGCTTTCCTGAGTTGTTGCCACCTTTTCATTGGACCAGTACCTGTGTGACTTCATTGATCATGGGAGATCAGATTGTACTGCATTGTATACATATATCTTCATATTGATTTTGAGATTGGTTCTACTAGGCCTTGTTCGTGACTATGACCGCATTTGTATTTTTGTATTCATAGCCATGGATAGTTGTTTCCTATATTTTCACATGGATCTGCAGTGTAATTCAAATTGGTAGCCATGTATGCAAAGTCAGTGCAGATTGTAATGAGAAACTAGTTTTTCCAGCTGGGTCCCCATTAATCCACTTCTAGGTTTTTTATAATGTATTTCGACCATCGTAGATACTCCTCTGACCTCACACACTAGGGGGCATCTGTTATAGCAATATTTGACTCACCCCATGAAATCTTGCATAGAAGGCCTTTTTCCATTTCCCTATGCAGACTTGAAGTCCCCTTTTGCAAATCCCAGAGATAAAAATACAAATTTTCCACATATACGCAACTTGCCTACTATACAACATGCATATACGTAGGTTGCACCACTACAACCGGTGTACATCGGGAAATGTGCCCAAAAATAAATAAATGGTGTCGGGTTTCCATGTCATGACACAAGATCAATGATCCTCGGCCTTCCATATACTAGAAATGATTTGACTCGGCCCTTTAGTTCTACTTGAAGTCTATAAATGGGCCAAATACGAGCTATGGAAAAGAGGAGAAATAATTCAACTTTGAGAGAAAAGTTGCTCTGGAGGAATTATTCACTTCACATTGAGTCTGTATCCCTTTATCCTTTAAGTCTGAACACATTTTTCATCCCCTAATCTCTTCCCTTGTTGATTGAGAACTCCATTGTCTCTCTTACATGAGCTTGCCTTTAGTGGAGGATTGAAGTGGTGGAGGCCTAGTTGGAAGGAACTTGGTTTCTCGGTTCCGAACCGTGTCGACACGGAAGTTTGTAACTTATTCACTTCTATTGATTATATCTTAATAGAAATACTCTTTTCTTGTCCAAATGATATCTTGCAAATATTTGAATTATTATTCCATGGGCGTATTTGTTATGAATATTGATGGATTATGCTATTGAATGTGCTAACATCATATATTATCACCATATTCTTGCGTTGCTTGGTTGTTGAGGACTACTTGCAGGTATATTTCTTTAGGTCAAGTGCTCAATGGTGGACTTCATAGAACGTTTGGATGAGGTAGGCCTTTTATCTTGTCTTGATAGTATATTTATTTATATAGCATACTTGAGAATAGAGTTGATTTTTTTAGTCATTTCTGTCTGTTGTGGTTTACCCCTAACCATAGAGAGATTTTCCTCATAACAGGGGATAAGATGGAATAGGGGGAGGGGCAGGTCTATTTCTTCTGGCAATGAAGTCATAGTAGGATGGACCTCGCTTCGACTTTCCTCTCTCTCTAGGCATGACGACTGTGAGGATACGAAGGAGAGACAACAAAGGGGAGGAGGAGACTAGAGATCTAGAGGTCTGGTGCGACCTTGTGAGATTCTGAAAAGCCTTGAACACAGTCGGTGTGGGAGGAGTGGAATTATCACTAAGCAGAAACATCACAATGGAGCCTATTCCTTCCATTGTAAATACTATGGAGCAATAATTGATGGGAACCTGCAACCAAGTACCAGAACTAATGGAAACCAATGCCATTCCAAACCTACACATTAAATTTCTCCTACGAATCATACCTCCCCATCGCATCAACATTAAAGAACGACATCAGGAGGATTTGAAGGAGGAGGGTGGTGGTGGCTTTCCATGACAGGATTGTTTGCATGTTGTCCATGTGGCACCCCATCCAGGGATAATTGAATTCTTCTTCAATGATACTTTGTCCATGAAATTTCTCACGATTTGCTTAAGCATGGTTATAAATAAGAAATTTTCCTCAATCAATGTGTCATTAATACCTTTCACTCTCTCAAACGACCTGCATACACAATGTTAATACGTTTTCACAAGTGTCAAGTGATTTATTTTTTCTATGCATGCTAAGATATGTCTGTGATGGGGATCTCTCAATCATGTCCAAACATGGCTACCAATACAACAATTACTTCACGTGCAATCAAAATCGATCAGATTCACACTAGAAAGAATCGATCTACAAAAATGATTTCAATGGAATCATATTTGGTGATTTGAATCCAATGATCATTTGCGATATTCTTTCAATAATATCTCCTCAACGATTTTCTTGGAGAAATTTCCTAATTTACATATAGGTGTTCCTACATTTGTACCACTTGGTCCTCTACTATAGTAATTCAATGATCTACCCAACTAAACTCAAGAACAATCTGCCAGATCTCATCGCCCTACCAACATACACATGCCAAACAAAGATCCCAAGTGTCATTGACATCTGGAATGAGCATTCTAGTGTTCAAGGAAATAACTTAATCAAACATGTAGTTCAACGTTGAAAATATGTGTTATCCACAATTTTGGTCATTAAGATGATGACATGATAAAGACATGATGATAGAATATCAAACTCTTCAATAAGAACATTTTCCTGAGAAAGAGTTGCACTTGTCATCTTCCAGAAATCATATTTTAAAGATAGTTCGCAGGCTGCATATATACTCTCCTGCGAGAATACTAAATTCTCGCAGGCTGCATTCAGCTGGGGTGCGAACTTCTCACACTGTGCTCAAGGCCAGGGTGCGAACTTGTTTTTAAAGGAGGAAAATAGATAAGTTCTCGATCCTTCTAGAAGGAATCTTCTAGAAGGGTGAGTTGGAGTTCGAATGGTTGGCAAGATACTGACTTTCCAGATATCTTGGGATTATTCCCTATCCAAGTAACTAATCAATCTTCTCCTATATATTGAAGAGATTTCTCATGGAAATGGTTAACTAGAGAAGAAGCAAGCTAGCAAGAGATTGATTGGAGAATTGGTGCAAGACTGTATGGAGGACTGATGATATAGCAGCAAGAGACAACAGCAAAGTCATCATATGTGGTTCAACTTCTTCATGCATGAGAAAGTGTGTGTGTCAAAGCTAGGAGCCATCGAAAGGAGACCTACGACATCAAGGCTTAGGTTGTAAGTTTCACTTTCCATTAATGCAATAAAGTAATATGTCCCTTTCCCATAATGATGATGTCATCTTATTACATGATTCCTTGATCACATGTATAGACTAGGTATTGAATACATTAATCTGCATTTGCTGTGATTGGTTTGTGTTGTTGTGATTGGAACGATGCAAGAGCAT
>ML820386.1:61810-71980 GCA_009831015.1 Picea engelmannii
GTCAATGTTTGTTTAACGAGTCCAGAGATAGAAAACTCGAAGGTTTTTCAAGATTATAGAGTTTGGAAAAACACTCAAAAGAGAACTCTCTCAGTGCCTTTTTCGTACAATAGTCCAACAAGACCGAAAAAGGGTTAAACTATTGCTCGGAGGACGCGTGAGTTCAAATACTTTAACGAGCGTGAAAATAGCAAGGTCGCTCGACAATCTTTTCATGTTTAGGGAGTCGTGAAAAGGGCTTAAAGACAACTACAGGGGGGTTCCTTTTTCGTGTAACCACATCAAGCCCAGAAAAGGGATAAAACAATGCCCGACCACGTTCTAAGTTTTTCACAAGTGCTAGAATGGGTAAAAACCACTTGAGGTTTTTAGATCAAAACCTTAAAAAAAACAAACAAACACACCATACTTCAAAAGTTTTTGGGTCCATAATCGTCTCGTTAGGTGCTTGCAAGTCATATACTCACTTTTTCATTAGTAATTAGGGTCAAATGGGTAAAATAATGAAATAAAAATGAAAAACCCACTTTTCAAATAGTAAAAAGTAAATAAAATCAAGATTACCATTTCATTTTCACTATTTGTTTTACCCACTTACCAATTCAGTGCAAAAATTCCCATTTTACCTTCAATCTTCCAAGTCAATTTCTGGGAGCTTCGGGGTATCATTTCTCACACCGTTTGGATCAAACAGGTAAGTGCTCGATTCTTTAACTTTCCATGGTTTAGTTTTATGATTTGAATGGTTAAAATTGGAGTTTTGAGTGACTTTTTAAAACCCTATGCGCAAAAAAGGATTCTCGCAGGCTACCCGTTCGGGACCTGCGAGAATGCTTGATTCCCGCAGGTGGGCTTTAACCACAGTGCGAGAAGTTCGCACTGTGTGTTAAATCCACCTGCGGTCAGTGCAGAATTAAAAAATTTATATAACTTTTACCCATAAAAATCAATTTTTCTTTTATGATTCAAGATATTGACTATTTTCCCATGGCTATTGTGCAGGTTAACAGTCACACCATGGTGCTTGAGTGGAGAGAACATGAGCACGAAGATGAGAATAATGCCGCCGAAAACCACCCCCAAACTATCGCCGCATTGAGAAACCATGGACTCCTAAAGTACTTCCGGATACCGGGCATGAGGGCCCAAGTTCGTCTATTGGAACATTTGGTTCGGATGTGGGATCTGGATCAACAGGTTTTTAATGTGGGTGCCCATACATTGACGATTGATATCGAAGATATCTATTTCCTGACCGGATTGTCACGACGAGGTTCATATGCCAGTTTGTCTGGTAACCGCAGGGGAGGTCTGAAAATGAGCGAGTATTGTCATCAGTATTGTGTGCCAGAGGCTGTACGACAAAAGGGTAAAGTGGCCATTTGGGGAGTTAGAGATATAACTCTCCGCACCATTATCTCTACTATAGCTCGGATGGTAGGCAATGCTGCTCCGCATATGGCTCTATGCAGCTATTTTCAATACGCCCTTGAGTGTGTCGAGCCTCGGGTATTCAACTGGGCAGATGCAGTGTTACGCAACTTCAAAAAACAACTGACCAAAAGCAGACGAGGAGATTTAAAACAGTTCGGTTATGGATCATTGCTGGTGTCTTTCTTCTACGAGAGGGTTCCAGTGTATAGGCTTCAGGGAGATTGGCACTTTCCAGGTCCCAGGGATCCACGGATGCTGCGTTGGTGCCAGCTCATGGCTAGGCACGTGGCAGGACCCATCGTCCGATATGACGATCGTTTCTTTGATTGGCTCCAAGGCCAGGTTGTGATGATAGAGGACTATGCCTACGCTGGCTTGGACTTTTGAGGTGATCCTGACCTCGTCCTCCCTGAAGACGCACAGTGGGGAAACATTGGTAAGAAGTATACCAACTTTTATCTTTTTAGATGTTTTTTGTATTTTCATTATATTAAATGTTTTTGGTTTATAGTTGTATCCAAAGACTGACACCAAAATTGTATTGATAACACAGATGTTGGGGCCTACAGACCAGAGGGTACTTCTCCTATTCAGCGGCGAGGAGAAGCAGTAGTTCCCATCCCTCAGTATGCAAAGGATTACCTTACTGTGGAGCAGAACTTAGAGGGCTTGATGCATGATGTTCCAGATATGCCTCTGGAGGGGATTCCATGCCGTGATCAGCGTCATACCGTGGGAGTTTCTGCCTCTATGGGTCGTTTTCTCCGCCGAGTAGCCAGGACTTTAGCATGCTATCGTGAACATCATTGATGTCATGATATCATTATGTATAAGCCATGAGCTTCCATTTTTGATCTTTTTGGTCTTCAGACACATTTTGTAAAAACAAACTTTGATCGTTATATATATATACATGGTTGTTACCGGCTTACTTTACACTTGTGTACATGTGCTTGATTTATAAATTGTTCAAATGCCTGTCTAATACATAATTAGATAAAGCATCTGTTAATGTATTAAGACTTCTCGGAATGTGTTGATATTCTATGTAATCAAAGTGTCTTTCCAAGAGGCGAATTCACAAATAAACTCTTAATAATGTAAGACTTCGAATAGAGTAGACATTACTTAGTTGTAGCACCACTGGCTGCGAGTCGAGTCGCACAACCAAATGACGAATTCCAAGAGAGATAGCATCAACCAATAACTCAATAACAACGCTATACTCTGCTATGTTGTTGGTTGCTTGTCCAAGACATATACCTCGTAAAGATATAAGCTCATTTGTTGGGGCATATATTTCCCAGGCAGCAGAAGCTAGATTCCGAGTACTACGACTAGCACCGTCGGCGAAGACAATATAAGGTAGCGAATACTCCGACATCTGACAATCAAACACAACGTAATTGTAAGGGTAGAAACCAAATAACGTCAAACTCAAAGCTAAAAGTAATCACACACACTCAGTATGATACATAAAAATACAAGTACTCATGCATAAATAACTCATGCATAGTACTGCTTTAAGTACAACCCATTTCTAGGTTCACTCAAAGGTACCCCATCATAATCCACTAGCTCATATGCCCCCTTTGCCAAAACTTTGCTAACAATGTAAGGTCCACGCCACATTGGTTCGAATTTCCCAGCTCCTAGGATGTCTTTATCTTGTTCATACAAAAGAACAAGATCTCCTTCAGAGAAGACACGAGGTTTGACATGCTTGTCATACTGTGCCTTAACACGTTTCTTCTGGGCTTCTATTACAAGAGTAGTGTCATGGCGAGTCTCGTCTAAACGCATTAAATACAATAGACGTTCCTCTTCGGCAGAAGTATTTGGTAAAAGTTCTACAGCTAGTTTCAAAGACGGAATCTCACATTCTATCGGCAGAATGGCTTCCATGCCATAAACTAATCGAAAAGGCGTGAATCTTGTGGCAGACTTAACAGATGTCTGATACGCCCACAATGCTGAAAATAACATTGTGCGCCAGCTTGTTTTATGTATTCCTATCATCCGTTGAATCATAGTGATAAGAACCTTATTAATGGCTTCAACCTGGCCATTAGCCTGTGGATAATAGGGAGTTGAGCTATCATGACGAAGGCCCAACTTCTCGGTAAGTTCAGACATCATATTATTTCTAAAGTGACTACCATGATCAGTAACGATCACCTGAGGAACACCAAAACGAGTAATGACATGGTTGAAAAGGAAAAGTGTTGTTGTCTTCCCAGTATTATCGAATGTCGGCATTGCCTCGGCCCACTAAGTAAAATAATCAACAGCGACAATAATATAACCATGCCCCCTGGCCGAGTGAGGGTGACATGTCATGAAGTCAATGCCCCATTTAGCGAAAGGACCTACTGAGACTACAGGGTGAAGAGGAGCGGGATGCGACCGAATCTTCTGATGATAGGTTTGGCATGCGTGACACTTTTGAACAGCAGTGATGCAGTCCTTAAACAATGAGGGCCAAAAGTATCTTGCACGTAAAATCTTCTGAGCAGTAGCATACCCAGACATATGACCACCACATGCTCCAGAGTGGCAGTCATTCAAAGCTCTTCCGGCTTCTTCAAAGGTTAAACAACGTCGAAACACTGAGTCAACACCTCGACGATAAAGAGTATCGCCGAGAATAATATAATGACGAGCTTGATAACGGATACGACGTCGTTCAGCACTAGATAAAGTAGGCCGGAAAGTTTGAGTTTGGAGATATATAATGATATCTCCGTACCAAATATCATCGGTACTTATAAGGAAAAGTGACTCGTCAGGTAACGAATCAACTGCTACTTTCTCCGTGGTAGTGTGGGGAAAATCACAAATCAACTCAGCGAAAACCAAAGACTTCTTCAATGTGGCTCGATCGAATTCCAAATCGAACTCCTGGAGAATAACAATCCATGTGGAGTACTTTCCCCCCAGCAATTGACGAGTCAAAATATGTTGCATGGGGTTACAGTGTGAAATCACAGTAGTTTTCTTGGCAAGAATATAATGACGAAAACGTTGAACTGCTTGAACAGCAGCCAAAGCCATCTTTTCAACATGTTGGTATTTAATTTCTATAGAAGTTAAAATTCAGCTCAGGTAATATATAACATGCTCATCATGGGCATCATCCTCTTGAAAAAGAACCATGCCGATAGTATACTCGAACGCAGCTAAATAAAGAAAGTAATCTCGACTATAATCCGGAGGAAAAAGGAGAGGAGCCTTGGTAAGGGACAACTTCAAGGCTTCAAAGGCATCGTTGGCAGCTTTATCCCAGACAAACTCAGAACCTTTCTTTAAAAGACGTGTAAAACCACGAGTAAGCTCGGCATAATTCGGAATGAACCTACGAAGAAAATTTGCTTTCCCCTGCAAACTTTGTAACTGGCGTAAGGTAGAAGGAGGAGGGAGATTAAGAATCGCCTCAACCTTAATAGGATCCACCTGGATCCCATGGCGTGAAACAATAAAACCAAGGAGACGGCCAGATTCTACGCAAAAGACACATTTATGCGGATTCAAGCGAATGTGATAGAATCGACAACGAAGAAAAATCGCACGGAGATGCATAGGGTGATCGACACGACGTAAAGAGTGAGCCGGCAAATCGTCCAAATAAGGTTGAACAATATGCTTGATATCATGAAATGCGTAAGACATAGCACGTTGGAACGTAGCACCTGCGTTCTTTAGACAAAAAGGAAGTTTACGGTAGGCGAAAGTACCCCAAGGACAAATAAAAGTTGTTTTGTGTTGGTCCTCGGGAGCGATATTGATTTGATTATAGCCGGAAAATCCATCCATGAGGGAAAATATTTCGCTGCCGGCACAATCATCGACGATCTGGTCGACGAAAGGGGTTGGAAAATTGTCCTTAGGACAAGCTTTGTTGATATCCCGATAATCAACACAAACGCGAATATTACCACCCTTTTTATCGATCGGTACAGGGTTAGAAACCCACTCTGTCAATGCCACCGGGTAAATAAAACCGGCTTTTAGAAGTTTTTCAACCTCAAGTTTAATGGCCGCGGCTTTACGTGGATGGATAGGACGGAGGCGCTGCCGGACTAGTTTGGCTCCGGGGTATGTCTTAATTTCGTGGACCACAATGGACGGGTCAATACCTAGCATTTCTTCATAACTCCATGCAAAAATATCACGAAATTCTTTAAACAAGGAAGTGTAAGTTACAATTTCGTCTGGAGAACATGAAGCTCCAATATGAACGTTCTCGACTATCCCAGGTTTCACTAAAATATATATGGGTATCGTGGGCGAAATGTTACTCAGGTTCCCTTCAGCAAACACATCTCATATAGATCCAGGAACGGTCGTATCGACAGCAACAGTCGACGGAGTCGAAATCCGTTGGTAATTCTCAAGAGTTCGTTGTTCCAGAAACAATATGGAACGATGATGCCCATCGTCCCAAGGGGTTTCATCCAAGACAAACATGATCATCTCGTCAGTTGGAAAAACAACATGGAAAGGATCAGGAGACAACTCCTCGCAAGAAGAAGTAGTAGGGGTAGCCGATTGAATAGCTTGGTAGGCGGATTCAACCGGACTTAACGGCATAACGTTGCCGAAACGAACATGATCTCTAGGATTAGGTACTATCCAAGGGTCAGAAAACACTGGAAGTTCACAAAGCGTGGTAGAAATCATGTTAATAGACGCAAATGAAGGGCTTGGAATATTGGGCGGTGGTGGTATGGGAAAAGTACCCATTAACGACGAATCTTTTAAAAGACCGACTCCAACATTCTCATAACCCGGAGGGGTATTGGCTATAAACGGTACGTTTCCCATGTGAGTATCGGCATTAAAGAAAGCAAGTTGATCAACCGTAACCACTCTTCCCTGTTGAGGAAAACGTAGGACACGGAAAAGGGTTGACACGACAGCACGCATAGAATCGACCCAACTTCGACCAAGGAGAAGATTATAATCTAGGGGAGTATCAAAAACTTCCACTTCCACCTAGACGGTCTTGCCTTTGAGAGTAATGGACAACGACGGAAGAACATCATAAGGTTTGAAACCAAAGCCATTGAAGGTTCGCAAAGTGTTTAGTGATTTGGCCAATGGTGGAGAGCCAATGGCTTTCCAACAAGAAAAAGACATTACGCACGTAGAGGCCCCCTCATCAACAACCGTCCGAAAAATGCTCTTGTCGGCAACAACAACTTGTATTTGAAATGCAAGATATGCGGGTAACCTCGGAATATGCTCGGTCAAGTCAAATACTATTAAATTCTCGTCTGTAGGATCGATTCCACCTATGGATTTCAACAGGGCCCTTCGCTGTGCAGGACAAGACTGAAGGACTTCAAGGGAAGACATCGCTGAAGGTGCCTGGGCCAGATCTTCTACAATATTGTAGTTCTGAGCCGCACATGCATGAGGATTGAATGCCGATTTTTTAATGACACCTTTGGGGGGTGGTCGTATAACTGTATCAAGGTTCGGTCTTTCGAGATGAAGAGGACCGGTTGTAGGTGGATTCGGTGGAGAGGTTGATACCAAATCAGGAGGTGTATTGTCAACCTTCTCTTTAGAAGGAGTATAGTGTTTAGCGCGAGTGGTAAGTGCAACATTGCCTTTCATGGAATCACCAGTACACATTAAAACATAGGATTGTGTAGATGTAGAAGCAGAGGGTTGGTCATGGATGACCAACGAAGCCTGTTGTTGTGACGGGAAGGGTTGAGACAAGATAGCCAGAGTAGAAGGTTTCGGTGTGGATTGAAGGAACTTATGAACTTCGGCACGTCTCGGACAATCTTTCGTGTAATGATCGTCACTACACATAAGGCAAGGATAGCGGGGCTTGCGCTTATCCCGGTCATCAATAGGAGGGGTTTTGGTTTGCTCATTCTGATTAGCGTTTTTACTCTCCTTATTCTTGCCTCTCCCTTTCTTGGATTTGTTTTTACCGGCAGGTGTGGATTGAACAACGTTCACTTCAGAGGTTTTACCGGTGGGAGGGGCAGGAGACGGAGCAGTTTGAACATTAGAAGAATTGGATTTTGGGGTTGTAGTTGACACGGAATGTGAATGGGCATGCGTAGTCCCAATCACACCATTAGCTGCATGTGAAGCAACTGGAGCAGTAGAAGTGCTGGAAGTACCAGGACAAGGTAAATCAGGTAGTAAGTCATACAAAGTGCCCGTTTGCGAATAAACGAGATCTAGATATTGAGCACGATTGATAGCCTGCTCTTCAGTGACAACACCGCCCATAGCAATGTCTTTACCAATTTTGTTTACAAAAGATTTTGTAAACCACTCAGCCAGTAACTGATCAGGAAGCTCAAGTTTAATAAGACGTCTCTTCCTTCTCCACTCATGGATGTGATCAGAGATATGAGTTCCGGGACCTTGTTTAAAGGAGGTTAAAATCTTAGTTCCTGTATCGTAACGAATCGGTAACTGGTAATGGGTAAGAAAATTCATTGCAAGGGTGTTGAAATCCGAAAAGAATCCTCATGGTAATTCAATGTACCACTTCGCAGTAGCACCGGTAAGGGTGCGTTGAAAAAGACGCAATCTAATAGAGTCGTCCATCAATGAGTTAGACGAACACCATAGATGGAAAGTCATGACATGATTATTCGGGTCCTCTCCCGCCTTCCCATCGAATTTTGGGATGTCCGATGGAAGCTTTGCAGGAATAGCAGGCCATTGGGGAGAGTGACGAATAGGATCATTCAAAATCCTAGACAAATCTGGCAAATCCAGAGTGGCAATAAAAGGCAATTTCCGATTCACTTGAGGATACTGGTGACTTTGGGGTGGAAGCCCCGTCGGTAAACCAGTGGGACCGTATGCAGTCTGCCCCCAGAGGGAGGATCCTGGTTGGTTTGGTGGTGGTTGAATCGGATAATAACCCCAAGGATTTTGACCTTGAGCTTGAGTTGTCGCTTGCGGTTGAGTAGTCTGTCCTGAACCCCAAATAGGATTAGTCACACCTGGATACGGTTGGCCTGTAGTAGGGACAGCGGGCTGCCCCCCAGTATTTGGAGGAAAATGTTGCATAAGTTGATTCCAATACTGGGCCAATGCAGGAGGTATGTTTTGTCCTAAAGGTGAGTTGGGTCCCCCAACCAAGGGAACAGTTCCACCCGGAAGTTGTGTACCAACCGGAGGTTGTGTAGTAACTATGTTATGACCGGGAAAAGGAAAAGGAATCGTACTACTCTGACCACCAACAGGATTCTGGACATTAGGTGCGACGGTCGGAATAGTGCCACCAGGATTAAGATTTCCAGGAGGAAAAAATTGAGGAGGGAGTGTCGGGACGAAACCGGGAATAGGATGCCCAGGGAACTGAGGACCACCCGGAGAACCAGCAGGTGTTTGTGGAGGTGTTGGATGTGGAACATTCAACGCAGGATTTAATGCATGGTAACCAGGGGGTAAATTAGGATTGACCTCAGGTTGTTGCTGGGTATTTATAGGGGCAAGAGTGGTTGCCAGAATCTCGGTTTGGACACTCGTAGTATTTGTGAGATAGGTCATCTCGGGAGGGAGTACAAAACCATATGTGGTAGTTTCTGGTGTAGTCTCTGGCTTAGGAGATTCAGGAGGGTTGACGAGTTCGTAAACAGGGGGTTCAGTACTAAACAAGATTCATCGGAAATTACCTGACCCTAGAGGATCTCGGCCCACTACACCGTGAGAAGGCCCAGCAATCGATTCAGAAGATACAGCAAGAGCTTCTCCAGAAAGATGAAAATGTCCTGAAGGTCGACGACGAATGCGATAATCCTCTATAGTATTGTGAACTCAAAAATCTTCGAGAGAATTAGTTCGTTCGACTTGTGGAGGTGGTGTAAAGACTTTCAGGACGTCACTTATGTCCATGTGTGGTAAAGTCACCAGAGGGATTTCACCCGGACGAGGAGAGTCCTAAGGGGTACCCTCAGGTGTGGTTGTGTGCAAAGGTTCGGAAGCTTCCGAATTTTTCAGAGACAAACCTTGCATCCTACGCGAACGTCGCGGGGGAGCAATTGTAAACAAATAACACGGTCCCTAACAAAAATCTTATGGTCGACTACGAGAAACAAACAGCATACCCTAGTAAACAAAATCTAGAAGCAATCACCAAACAAAAAATACCTTCTAATTCCAAAGCCACTAGTTGGTGATGAAATCCAACGTCGCAACAACGAGACGAGAAGGGGCGGGGCTAAGGTGAAAAAGTTACGTTGATGACCTGCTTAACAGACTTACGCCCTGGTGCAAGCTCCCACACATAATCGTGGGTATACCCTCCAAGGAGCCCGAGTGAGTTTGGTCAACGTCAATTCCAGGTACCGTGAAGACTTTCCCCTTCACAGTCAACTTAGGTAAGTACCTAGAGAGAAAGGCCACTAAGGTTACCACAGACAACAATACTGCCTGGGGAAACAGTTGTCAGTCCGATCCACACGCAAGGGCAGGGTATCGAGCCCGAAATCAACTCAAAGTCTTCCACTCATAATTGTGGGTATACCTCGGAGTGACCCCCGTAATATGTGCAATCTCTACACTGATGTCAACAAAGCAGGTTAGTATCTCTGCCAACACCAATGCAACCTAATGCTTGACCCTTGTGTTAGAAGGGCTTCCCAGGACAATATGCGGCCAATGGAATTTGACACTCCCTATTCTCAAGATACTATTGTGTGTTTTGAGCTTTGGAGAGTGTGTCTCTCTTCCTACTCCAAAGCACTAACC
>ML820387.1:23114-34499 GCA_009831015.1 Picea engelmannii
AAGCCCCAAAAGGTCAAAGTAGTCAAAGTGGTTTAAGAGATTTTAAAAGGTAAATAATAAAGTGAAGTGATGAGTGTATTATAATTCAAAGTGAATGCAAAATAAATTATTTCAATAATAAATTTAATGGAGAAATTAGAAGTCGACCTAACCCTAAAATAAGGAAAGTGGGCCAAGTGACCTAGAAGATGTTTTTAAGGAAGCTACTTGGAGAGTATAAATAAGAGGCAAGGCTCTCTCATTTGAATAACACTTGAGAATATTGAATATCTATACATTTATGAGGTAACCAAATGATATCTAAGACAAAATTATGAGGAAAGTGAAGAAAAGAAGGCCGAAATGCAAGGAAGGATAAATTCTTTTGATGGTGCTTTCTAAGGTATGTTATTTACAGGTCATCTCACCATTTCCGCTATAAAGTTTTTTCTATAATGATTCAGATCCTGAAATTACTATTCAAGTGAGAAAACATATCCAAGTATCTATGGTAAAAAATTCATCTTGTGGGTCGTTTTAGTTTTGGAGTTACACTCTGTGGAAAATATGATTTGTGGCCAATCCTGAAACTAGTCAAAATCAGGTGTTTCGGGTAAAAATGTCATAACTTATTCATAAAAGATCCAAATTTAGTGAGAAAAAATGATTTGGTTAGGGTACAGTATTTAGTAGTTTGTGTATTAGTTTTGGATCAATTCATCAAATATTTTGTGCGAGGAACGCTCTACAAGGTCGCTCTCTAGAATAAGACAGAATTCAACAAGGTGTGTCATTTTTGATATAACTCCTTTTATGAGAGGTTCCAAGTAGTGAAACCTGGAGGAATTGTAGAAAAAAAACTGAATAAAATTGTATATCAGTTGCAAATATTTATTCATTACAGGTACAAAGTTATGATTATTTCAAGTCAGGGTTGTTGACTAATCCAAAACTAGTCTTGTGAAACTAAAGAAAAGTTTGATGAAAATGCTAGTCTCTTGTTGTTAAAGTTAAGGAAGGTTTGAAGGACTATGATCATATACACCAGGTCTATTACAGAGCTACAAATCAGATTTGGATGATGAAATTGATGAGGTCTTTTGGTTGAGGTACATGTTGAGTACATGGTTGAAACAAGTAGTTGATGAGTTGACACAAACACGAAGTGTATAGTTGATGATGTTGGTACATATTGATGAGTCATAGTTGATGAGTATTTGACACATGATTGGTACATACTTGGTACATGGTTGGATGCACATGTTTATGGTACAGGTTGATTACAGGTTGATGCATGGTTGATGCACTTGTTTATGGTATAGGTTGATTACAGGTTGAGGTACAAGTTGATGCATGGTTGATTCATGGTTCATATTTATTGGTATAGGTTTACAATGATATATCTCATAGTGATAGTGTGACAGTGGTTCCATCATTCTACTTCTACTTCAGGGTGGCAGGACGGAGCAAGGACAGGTGGTTGTAGCCACCTTCTGGTTGTAGCCAGAGAACATTGGGGGTTGTAGCCTCCTTCTAGTTGTAGCCATAGAATTGGGGAGTTGGAGCTTCCCTCAGGTTGTAGCCTGAGAAAATAGGGGGTTGGAGCCTCCTTCCAGTTGTAGCTGGAAAACAAAGGAAGTTGGTGCTTCCAATGAATGTAATTCTTCACGACATATAAGAAAAAGCATTCCGTGGTTTTCTCCCGATTTGGGTTTCCACGTAAAACACTTGTGTATTGTGTATATGTGTGATTGTTTATTTCTTACTGCTCATTATTGGATAATAATTCTACATTGATATAACATTTGAACAAAAAGGATTATAATTACGCTATTACTGATTCACCCCCCATCTTAGTAATCCAACATAATTTCCAAATCATGATTGCCAATGGTGGCTCCATGAAATGTGGATGGCGTTGTGAAAATGTAAGTCTCCAAATTGGTGAATACCACCTGAAATATCATATGTTTTCTATCGAAATGGGTAGTTGTGACATTGTGTTGGGTGTAGACTGGCTAAGGACTTTGGGTCCCATTCTCATGGATTTTAAGGAATTAACCATGCAATTTGACCAGGAAGTCCACCAATATAATTTCCAAGGCATAATCGTCGGTTCACCTGAGATCATTAGTTCCCATCACATGGAAAATTTGATCAAAAAAGGTCATTCTGGTGTTATTTCCCAACTCCATGACATATAAGAAAAAAAGACACCCTCGGTGCTGTAATACCTCCAAGCCATCCTTTCTAAACATCAAGTGGTCTTTTCCACTCCCCAAGGAATCCCTCCTTCCCGTGGTGTTCATGATCATTCCATTCCCCTTATACCCGGAAGCCTTCCTCCCAATATTCGTCTGTATCGTCACCCCTTTTCCCAAAAAAATGAGATTGATAAAATGGTCCATAAAGTCCTTAATGCAGGCATTATCCGCCCTATTACGATCCCCTACTCTTCTCCTGTGGTCATGGTCCTGAAGAAAGAAGGTTCTTGGAGAATGTGTCCTAACTTTTGTGCCCTCAACAAACTTACCATTAAAGATAAATTTCTCATTCCTGTCATTGATGACCTCTTGAATGAATTGAGTGGCACCCTTATCTATTGGGGCACCGCTTCCAAATTAAGATAGACCATCAAAGCCTCAAGTATTTTCTGGAACAATGCATTTACTCCCTGGAGAAACAAAAATGGGTGACTAAGCTCTTTGGATATGATTATGAGATCATTTACAAGAAAGGCATAGACAATGTGGTTGCAGATGCACTTTCCCAAAAATATAAAGATGAAGGATCCATTTTTTCTCTTTCCTTCATTGTACCTGATTGGCTCCAAGCCGTTCGCCAGGAATGGCTACAAGATCCCAAAAGTTTCCATCTGATCCAACATTGCATTCCAATGCTCGAACTTCGCCATGGTACTCTTGGCTCCATGATGATCTTCGATACAAAGGTCATTTGTATTTAAGTAAACAATCAAAACTTAAATCCACGGTGCTTTCTGAGCTCCATGCTACACCCACAGTGAGGCACTCCGAGTTCACAAAAACCTATGACAAGGTCAAACGTTCTTTTTTATGGGATGGTATGAAACAAGACATTCATAATTTTGTCACTGAATGTGATGTGTTCCAATGCAACAAGGGAGAAACAGTTAAATCTATGGGCACACTACAACCGCTTCCGATTCCACCTGCTATTTGGAGGGATATCTCTATGGATTTTATTATAGGCTTACCCAAATCAGGAAATAAATCATTCATAATGGTGGTTGTTGATCTCCTTTCCAAGTATGCTCATTTATGCACTCTCTAACACCCATTTACAACATCCATGGTGGCTCAACTTTTCATGGATCAGGTCTTCAAGATTCATGGCATGCCACACTCTATTGTTTCTGATCGCGACCCAACTTTCACCATCAATTTTTGGCAAGAAATGTTCAAGCTGCAAGGAACCCAATTGCATCTCATCACATCTTATTATCCCCAGACTGATGGTCAAATGGAAGTTGTCAACAAGTGTTTGGAAACATATTTGATGTGTTTTGCCTCAGAAAAGAAAAATCAGTGGGCTCAATGGTTACCCCTAGTTGAATGGTGGTACAACACTTCATACCATACGGCTACACACATGAATCATTTTGAAGCAGTATATGGACATAAGACACCTTCAGTTTTTTCATACTTACATGTTGTCTCGAAGGTCCAAGCGGTTGACCAAACACTTACAGTTCAAGAGGATATTCTTTGTACCCTCAAAGATAATTTGGTCATGGCACAAAATTGCATGAAGCAACAAGTATATCAAGGTCACTCTGAACATCAATTTTCAGAAAGGGATCAAGCGTTTCTTCCACTGCAACCTTACAAGACAAATTCCCTCAAGGCCAAGTAGTGTCAGAAGCTAGCGCCCAATTTTTATGGTCCTTATACCGTTCTCAAGTGTGTGGGATAGGTGGCCTATTAGTTATCTTTTCCCATTCATTCAAAGCTACATCTTGTTTTACATGTTTCATGCTTAAAAAAGGTGATTAGAACTAAGTGCCAAATTCAAACCAACCTTCCAGAGTTAGCCGAAGAAGGATCCATTTGGCTACAACCACAAACAGTTTTGGACTAGTGTGAGAGATGTCTGTGTTAGAGAACCATCAAGGAAGTGTTAGTCCAGTGGAAAGTTACAACTCCAATAGATGCCACTTGGGAACTAGCTACCATTTTGCAGCAATTTCCACATCTCAGGCCTTGAGGACAAGGTTGTTTTTAATGGGGAGGACATATTAGGGTCCTAACCCGCACATAGGTAGAACAATATATTCAGATGTAATAAAGGTTAATATTAATAAGGGCTTGCAATAAAATAGAATAAGTCGAATGTAAGAATACTTAATAGAAACTTTTGCTTCTAGAAGGATCTTCCTCTAGATGCTTCTTTTGATAAACATATTTAGTATAAATAGGAGTTGAGGGTATGAGAACCCTATATTATATATTATTGTAATAGAGCTCTGCTCGACTAGAGGTTTCCCCTCGAAGAGGCCCATGAACATTGCTCTCATAATCAAAGTGCTACTTCTGTTGTTATTCTTATATCATTTCAGTGTTATTGTGGTGATTGTTCTGGTTATATGGTTGTTACCCTGCCATTTCTATCATTTTATTTTTGTTCTGCATACTTTTTATATATGGTATATTACAAACCCTCTATGTTCTCCGGATACAACCAAAAAGTGACTACAACCACCTGTCCTTTCCTCATCCAACCACCCTGATCTAGAAGTAGAATTATGGAACCACTGTCACACTATCACTCTGAGATATATTGTTGTAAACCTGTACCAATCAACCTGCACCAAACAACCTGTACCAATAACTTGAACCATGCATCAACCATGCATCAACCTGTAATCAACCTGTACCATCAACAAGTGCATCAACCTTGCACCAACCTGTAATCAACTTCTACCATAAACAAGTGCATCCAACCATGTACCAAGTATGTACCTCAACCTGCATCATCAACGAGTACATCAACCATGCACCAGGGATGATTTTAAGGATGGAAATTTATATTAAAATGTAGAAACATGAGCTAATCTTACTAGTCCTTAATATGTAAAATGTAAAATGTTTGGCGATAGTTTTGTAAAAATGTTAAAATTTATAAGGATTTTATATAGTTTCTATAAACGTTTGGCAATTTTTAAGGTAAAATAATTTTATTCTATGGAATTTGGGCGAATCATTTTTAGGAAAAATGGAAACTGGCGAATCTTTTTTGGGAAAAACCATGGAAAATTAGCCCATTTGCGAAATGTAGCCCCTAAAATCATCTATTCCATGGAACAAATATGTACCAATCATGCATCAAATTCACATAAATGTGTACCAACATCATCAACTATACACCTCATGTATGTGCCAACTCATCAACTACTTGTCTCAACCATGTAACCAACATGTACCTCAACCAAAATCCCTCATCAATTTCATCATCCAAATATGATTTGTAACTTTGTAATAGACCTGGTGTATAATATCACATACCTGCAAACCTTCCTTAATTTTAACAACAAGAGACTAGCATTTTCATCAAACTTTGTTTTAGTCTCACATGACTAATTTTGGATTAGTCAAAAACCCTAACTTGCAATGATGATAGCTATGTACCTATAATGAATAAAGATTTGAAAATGGTAAAAAATGTTCTTCAGTGTCTTTTATGCAATTCCTCTAGACTTCACTACTTGGAACCTCTCAGAAAACGAGTTATAGCAAAAATGGCATACCTTGTTGAATTCTGGCTTATTCTAGAGAGAGAACTTGTAGAGCGTGCCCTGCACAAAATATTTGTTGTATGGATCTGAATATTTTACATAGAATACGATAGACTGTACTCTAACCAATAAATTTGGTCTTACTAAATTTGGATCTATTATGAAGAATTTATGACGTTTTTACCCGAAACACTTGTTTTAGACTAGTTTCAGAACTAGCCACAAACCCTATTTTCCACGGCGTGTAACTCCAAAAATATGATGACTCACAAGATAAAATTTGTATCACAACTACTTGGATATTTTTCTACAATGGCCTCTCAATTTCACGATCTGAATCATTATAGAAAAAAAATTATTGTGAAAATGGTGAGATGACCTGTAAATCACATACCTTAGAAAGCATCATCAAAAGAATTTATCCTCCCTTGAATTTTGACCTTCTTTACTTCACCTTCCCTCTGAAATTCAGCTTAGATATCCTTTGTTTACCTTAGTCACTTGTAGATATTCAATATGCTCAAGTGTTATTAAAAATGAGAGACCCTTGCCTCTTATGTATACTTTCATGTAGCTTCGTCAAGGGGTTACCTTCTAACCATCTTAACCCACTTTCCTTATTTTAGGGCTAACCCACTTCTAACCACTTGTCCACTTAGTAATTTCTCTATTAACTTTATTATTTAAATAATTTCTTTTTTATCCACTTTGACTTATAGTACACTCATCACTTCACTTTATTATTTAAATTACCTTCTAACCATCTTAACCCACTTTCCTTATTTTAGGGCTAACCCACTTCTAACCACTTTGACTAGTTTGACCTTCTGGGGCTTCTAGATGACTCATGAGGGTTCTCCAACTTCACATGGAAATAAATTTCTAATCGTGAGGAGTTATGTGATGTTCCACATACCAACGGAAATGGAATGACATGTACTATCCATTTAGAATAGTCTTACCTACAAATATATCAAAACTAATACCATTATCCATCAAACAAACTTGGGTCCATTACCCAAACTCTTTTGTTACCGAAATTCTCTACCGAACTTTCTTCAAGGGTTGACATCAATGAAAACCAACCCAATTAATCAACTATTGTGAGTGGAAAATGTGCTATGGGTGCTAGGAGTGTGCTATGAGCTTCAATGATAGGGCTATATAGTGTTGTCTAGGGGTGATATGGATGGTATAGTGAAGAGTATAAATAATGAGAACCAATACCTTGCATCCCACACTAGGAAGGGTAGAAGAGTTTCTACAGGAAGAAGAGTTTCACCAAGGAGAAGGGATTCTCCTGAGAGAGAATCATATCCAAATCCAAGATGGAAGAAGGATCTTAGTAAGATAATATGTTTTGAGTGTCATGACTATGGACACTATTGACGTAGACCTCTCCGACCCTAGGGACGAAGTCTGCTCATAGGATCGTTCTTTGTTTCCTTCGAGCCGGATTGGCTCTTTCGATTCCTTGCTGAAATCTCCTTCCAATCGATCCATAGGTTTTTCGGAAGCTCCCTTGTGAAAATAGCACTAGGCGTGAGCTCCTTCCTCCCCAAGCAACCACAACACTATGACCAAGGCCTGATTTCAAAGGCACTTGTCACAACTCGCAATCTCGCGAGTTCATGAGTCGAAACTCCCGACTCTTTCTTCCCAAATTCACGATACCCGAAATGCCGATACGGGTATGGATCCCTTATGTTAGCGCCCTCCACGCATGACCATCGACTAGGCTTATCACTAGCACCCCTCGCTACTCGCCACTTCACGATTTATAGCGTCGAGCTCACATGCTCTTATCTTGCGAATTCCCGAGAGGCGGGAAGTCAATGGAGTGTTGACTCCTTCCACTATATGACGCATGTTTGCCTGTCTATCACACAGGCCCACAATGTGGTTTTTCCATGTGTCCCTCGTGCTCAACTTCGCACGTCATGACTTCACACCCCAAGAGATTCCTCCTTTGTATCCCGACACCCGAAGTGCCGAGATCCCAAACTCCTCGCTGCTCTCTGTCACAACTCATGACTTCAGAACTTCTCCTTCCGAGTCTCTCGACTCTCCAACTGTTGAACCCCAAAATACCGATTTGCCGAAACGGTTGACGGCGCCCTTTCCCCATACTTATATCGTGTCTCGTGATTTCGGGGATCTCGGGACAGAAGTCTCAACCTCCTATCATTCGAAATGCCAAAATGATGAATTCCGACTCACTTCACCAATAGCTAGCCCCACACAAATCTTTTCGCCCCTTCGGGACTTCACACTTCGCGACCTAGCGAATCTTGATGCAAGGGTTTTGACCCTTCAACTCACGAATCCACGAAATGAGATTACGTGAGTGATCCAATGATCCTTGTCGACTTCGATCCCATGGTCCAATTTCTCCCGAGCTTGCACTTGAAGAATGCTTGTCGTAACACCCCTGCTCCTCTGCAAGATTTGATGGCCATCGAGACTATGCAAATTCTCCACGGAGAATTCCGACCGTCCAATTCCTCCTTGAGGACTCCTATGAAATGGAGCATATATTCTTTCACGAAACTTGTCCACCTGCAAACAATGCTGCTGAGCCTTCTTCCAACACTTCAAGGCACTAGCCCTCTTGAGCTTCTCTTCGACAACTTCAAAGACTCTATCCCTCCTGAGTTTTCTCCACAATACAAGTCTTCAAGAAGACTCATGCACGCACTCCTTGTGGAAACCCTTCAATAATTCCAAGTATTGAATTCCTCGACTCTGTGAACTTCCATGTGACAACAGTATTTCAACAATTCCCTCAAGTTGCAACCCCTAAGACTCTACTTGGCCTACGCACACTTTGCATAGCTCCTGCACTCAACTTGCACTTCTGCGAGAATGAGAACAATTTTATCCCTCCTGAGATTTCATAGATTGAAACTCTGAACCCGTCAACGCACTCCTTGCAGATGATTTTTCTGCACTCCTTGCAGGAAAACTCTTGCTCAGAAAAAGAAAGAATTGAAACTCATTCCTTACTCTCTTAGACTTCTAATGCTTAACACGAAATCATACATACATGGCATAAAAGAAAATGTATAACAGAAAGAGAAAAACAATCATGAGCATAACATTCAATCATGCATACACAAAAAGTATTTGAACACCACGAGTCTGAATCAAAGCTTCATATATTAATTTTAGAACTTCTATACATGGGTTCTTCTACATAGCTCTCTGCTTCTTCTTCTCTATGCTCTATTCTCTTCTCATAATAATTTTACAACTATACAATGAGGGTGTCTATATCCCATTTCCCTCCTCACTCTAAACTGTCAAATCTAGAACTTTAGAGCTACCTACCTACATTTATTAACATAAATGTCTCTTAATCCTTCAGACGAGAGCAGGACGCTCAAGTTATGATTACAATCACAAGTATGCACTTTCTTAACTATCGTCTTTGAGTTTTTGCGCATCCTTCTTCAAAACAATTTAAACACTTTTAAACATGTGCCAAAATGCGTTGGCGCTACCTCGCACTCGCTTGCTGTTGATGATGCTCCTACATCATACTCCCTCGGTTGAAAATTTTCATGGAATCTTGTCCATGAGCTCTTGCACAGTCTATCCATGCTTCTGGATTTTGGCTTCATTTTCCTAGATGGCATCTTAAACTGGATGTCCCTTCCACTTGACCAAGTATTCAAGGTATTCCTTTCTCCTGGTCCTCTTACTAACTCTTTTGTCCAGTATGGTTTCCATCTATGGTTTCCTTGCAACTGACATCTGTTTTGTCCACTGAACCTCTGGTTGATCACTGTCTGCTCCAGCTTTGTATGGGTACAAATCTAAGATGTTGAATATCGAAGAAATTCCGATCCCATTGGGTAATTCAATCTCATAAGCATTTGCCCCAAATTTCTTCAAGACCTTACATGGTCCAATTTTCTTCATTTTCAGTTTATTGTATGTTCCTCTCAGGAACCTTTCCTTTCTCAAGTGTGCAAGAATCAAATCACCAACTTCAAATTGAAGTTGTTGCCTGTGTTGATCTGCTCTGTGCTTATACTCCTGGCTTGAGTTTTGCAACCGCTCCTTCACCTGGCTGTGAAGTTCCTTCATTGCTTCGACAAAATATTCTGCACTAGCACTTCTTATCTCATCCAGTTCTGAATCCCTCAGTTCAAAAATTCCTCTTGGCTGCATCCCATAAACAATTTGGAATGGACTCTTCCCTATGCTTCTGTTTAGTGAGTCATTATATACAAATTCCGCCTGTGGCAGAATATTGTCCCACTGACTGTGGTGTTCTGTCACCAAGCTCCTCAGCGCGTCTCCCAAACTTCTGTTCACAACTTCTATCTATCCATCTGTTAGGACCACACAATGTACCTTTTTGCCTATACTTTTTGCCACCATTATACTCTTGATCACCTACATTTAGACTCATATTATCACTCTATCTGATCATCTTAAAGGTATACAATGTCCTTTCTCATTACTATATGTTTAATCTATTTTGCATAATATTTTACATCACTCTCGTACTTAACCATTGATTAGAAATGCATAAGTGTCCAAAGCTGCAGATTTGCATTCAAAGGCCTATTGCTGAAACACAAAAATGTCCAAGGCCGCCGTTGCTGAAACACAGAACTGATGCTGAAACACAGAGTTGCTACACAGTCCGAGGTCGCAGATGCTGAAACACGGAGCTGCTACACAGTCCGAGATCGCATATGATGAAACACAGAGCTGCTACACAGTCCGAGGTTGCAAGATGATGAAACACGGAGCTAATACACAGTATAGAGTTGCAGATGCTAAAACACAGAGAAACCGCCAGAACCGACGATGCTGAAACACAAGGAAGCCGTCACAGTCAGCGGTCAACACAGTCAGAGCGCAATTCACGTGGCTGAAACAGCCCGCGAATTGCGATGCTGAAACAACATCAGCAACGATGAGAAGAAGCTGTTACACCAGTCGTAACAACAATACCTCGTTCAGTTCCTGTAATAGCATTCGGTTGCGTGAGACTAGGACATCCTATGCTAATTTAGAAAGAAGATCCGACTTAGGATAGGATTCAGATATGCATTGTAATGATTGTATCGAAGGGATTTCCTCTTTAAATCAGAGGAAATCACCATTCGAGATATCCAAGTTTTGATGTATTGAAGCAACTCCAGAGAAGCGGGACGTATTCTATTTCTCCAATTTGTAATGTGATATTTTGACAGATGAATATAAGACTGCTTTGAGTATCCTTCTCTAGCTCTTCGTTCAGGGGAATCTTGTGAGAAGGGAGGGCCCACCTTCATCACAAGATTCACCCATTAGTTAGAAGTGTGTTAGTATAATTTCTGTTTATGATTTGTTAAACTGTCGTTTGCTGAAACACTGTTTTTTCATAGATTTCGCTTTGCTGAAACACTACCGACTCTGTCTTAGTTATTGAATAGAATTTGTAATTCTTTTTATCAGCAATCTTGTGTGATGATTTTATGAGGCTAGTAGAGAATTGGTTAAGGGTTCCTGCTCAGACAGAAAGGAATCAGAACATCATACCCTCTGTAGAATTCATTTACTGCTGCGAGTGTGCTAGCCAGAGGTCTGGTTAAAAGGTTCCTGCTCAGACAGGAAGGAACCCAAATACCTCG
>ML820387.1:47002-65775 GCA_009831015.1 Picea engelmannii
AAGGTTCCTGCTCAGACAGGAAGGAATCACGACACCTTGTCTTCTGTAGAATTCATTTACCTCTGCAAGTGTGTTAGCCAGAAACTGGGTTAGGGATCCCTGCTCAGAAAGGAAGGAATCAGACTGCCCTGTTCTCTGTAGACATCAACCTCACAAGTGTGCTAAACAAAAATAAGGCTCAAGGCTCCTGCTTAGAAAGAAAGGAACTAGGTGGCTTTGTTCTCTGTTAGATAGAGTTAATTGTTTTCTGCATTATTGTTTTCATGAAAAGAGTGCTAGTGCTGAAGTCTCTATTTGAGAGTAAGGGTCTTGTTCTCTGATTGCAGAATTGTTGTTCTTTTCCATTGCAAGTATTATTTTAATGTAATCCAGGATTCTTAAATTGATCTTTAAAGAATTGCAATAGGGAAGTTACTTTCCTGTGATTTAGTTCAGAGCTTCAGCAAGTATAATTAGTATGAGTTTCATTACTACAACACTAAGCTGCTTTTGGAATTGAGCATATATTGTGCGTGGTTACCTTTGAAATAAAATACTTCCCTGGGTTGATAATTTATGTTTCACTTGGTTGTTTAAAATTAATTAAGCAATTATAGTGACCAACACCATCCATCTGAGGATGATAAGTTGAACTAAATGACAAGTTTTTTCCCAACTTTTTCCATAAGGTTCTCCAGAAATGTCCCACGAACTTGGTATCTCAATCCAAAACTATGCTCCTTGGTAAGCCATGAAGTCGAATGACTTCTTTGAAAAAACGATTCGCAATGTGAGTTGCATCACTGGTTTTTTGACACAGCATGAAGTGTGCCATCTTAGAAAATCTATCCACTACCACAAATATTGAATCAAACCCTCTTTGTGTTCTCGACAGCCCCAATATGAATTCCATGCTTACTGCATCCCACGACCTCTCAGGTATGGGTAACGGTTGATATAAGCCTGCGTTTTGTCTCTTTCCTTTTGAATGCTGACAAATTCTACATATGTCCACAAATATTTTGATGTCTACTCTCATTTCTGGTCAAAAATATGACTCATTTAACTTTGAGAACATATTTTCATTACCGAAATTCCCGACCAATCCTCCACTATGTTTTTGCTTCAGCAAATTCTCCCTCATGGAGCATTTTGGAGTACAAAGTTGATTACCATTAAACAGTAACCCTTCCTGGATCATGTATTATGTCCATTGACTTCTGTTCCTGAGAATTGGATTCTCATCTACTTCATACGCCTCCTTAAAATCTGGATCATCTCTATACATGTTCCTGAGATCATCAAAACCCATCGTTTTGACTCTGAACTCTTGCAATAGCAAACATTTCCTGCTCAAAGCATCAACAACTTTGTTAGCAGTTACAGAGATTTGCTTAGTTACAAAAGTAAAGTTCTGCATGTATTCAACCCATTTAACATGTCTTTGATTCAAATTCTCTTGTTGAGTCACAAATTGCAAAGCATGATTGTCACTGTATAAGACAAACTCCTTAGGGATTAAGTAATGTCTCCATTTCTTCAATGCCTAAATAATAGCATATAACTCCTTGTCATACGTGAAGTATTTCACTTTTGCTTCATTCAGCTTCTCTCTAAAGTATGCTATCGTCCTGTCTTCTTGGCTCAAGACTGACCCTATTGAAAATCCACTTGCATCACATTTTACTTGAAATATCTTTTTAAAATCCGGCAACACCAAAATTGGTTGTTCCATGATTTTCCTTTTTAGCAAATTAAAACTTTTCTCAGCCTCTTTTGTCCAGTGAAAAGACTTGTGTCTCTTCTTCACTGTGTCCATCATCAGTGCACTAATTCCACTAAAATTTCGGATGAATTTCCTGTAGAAACTAGCCAATCCATTAAAACTTCGAACTTCAAAGATACTTTTCGGTGATGGCCAATTCTTAATCACCTCCACTTTATCTGGATCCATCCTCAACTTATCTACAAAAATAACAAACCCCAAATAAATGAGCTCTATCTTGATGAATGAGGATTTCTTCATGTTTATCAGCAACTTCTCTTGTTGTAGCCTCTTCATCACCATAGCCAAATGTTTCATATGCTCTGCCTCCATTTTACTGAAAATCAGTATGTTATCAAGATACACAATGACAAATTTTTTGATGAAATCCTTCAGGACTTCATTCATCAACCTCAAGAAAGTACTTGGTGCATTTGTTAAGACAAACAACATAACAAGCCATTCATACAACCCTTCATTGGTCTTGATTGATGTCTTCCATTCATCACCTTCTCTCATACGAATCTGATGATATCCACTTTTCAAATCAATATTCAAAAAAAATTTGGCCCCACTCAAACAATCCAGCAGATCATCCATCCTTGGCAATGGAAATCTGTACCTGATGGTTATCTTGTTGATTTCCCTCGAGTCAGTACACATCCTCCAGCCTCCGTCTTTCTTCGGATTGAGCACTGTTGAAACAACACACAGACTCAATATTTCTCTAACCAACCCCTTGTCCATTAAGTCCTGGACCTGTCTCTTGACCTCTTCATTCTCCTGTGGCATCAATCTGTATGCTGCTTTATTTGGCAAACTAGCTCCAAGTATGAGATCAATGTGATGACTTACACTTCTGATCGGTGGAAACGAATGAGGTAGTTTGTCCACTACTATGTCAGCAAACTCTTCCAACAGTTTATGAACCTCTTCCAATAAATCATCTACCCTTGTACTGGTTAAAAAAAATTTAGGCTTCCTGACCACAATGAATTGCGGTTCCTCCTTCTTCTTAACCTCTGTAAGAAGTTCCTTCCCACTCATGAGAAGTAAAGCATTTCTTACTTCAGGTTCCACCTATTTATCTTTGATTGGAAGCAACATGTGAGTTCTCCCATTATTCTCTAGGGTGTATGTGTTCTTCCTCCCATCATGAATCACATTTTTGTCATATTGCCACGGTCTACCCAACAATAGATGATAAACATCCATGGGAATAACATCACATAGTATTTCATCTTTATACCCTCCTATTTAAACTCAACTAAACATTGTTTAGTGACATTTACTTGATGTCCTTTTTGTAACCATGAAACTCTATATGGGCTTGGATGTTCAATCGTCTCCAGCTCTAGCTTTTCTACCATCTTTGTAGAAACAAGATTATTGGTACTACCACTATCCACGATGAATTTTCATACCTTGTCTTTGGTCTTGCAAGCAGTCCAAAAAAGTCTATTCCTCTGGACTGGATTCTCTGCCTCCTTTTCTGGTTTCAAGAGAACTTTTCACATCATCAGTGAGCTTCCACCTTCAGCATCCTCTGCCTCAACATTCCATCTTTGTTCTTAGGCAATGTGAGTCTCACCTCCTTCTTTCTTCTTGTCTGGACATTCATAAGACTTGTGTCCAACCTTTCCACATGTGAAGCATTTCACCACTCCACCTCTTCCTCTTCCTCTACCTCTAGCATGAGGAAAAGTGTTGTTATCAGCATATTGTCCCCTCTGCGAACTTCCACCTCTCTTAGTCTGAGTCTGAGGTTTCTTCCAGTCTTCTTTTGGTTTCTGGTTCCTATCCTGGGAAACTACTTTGCCTCTGGCTTGACTTCTCCCTCGGCCTCTTTGACCCTACTTTCGGCTCATCTTCTCTTCAGCCTTTAGAGCCATCTGATAAGCACCTTCCACCATTCAGATGGTCATCATGCTCATCTCATCCTGAATGTCGTATCTCAAACCATTCATATACCTAGCAAATTTTTCTTCATTGCTTTCCCGATGACCTACTCTGATGTTCAACCTGTAGAAATATTCAGTGTACTCCTTTACTAACATCAACTTCTATCTCAAATTCTACATCTTCCAAAACAAAGTAATTTGGTAATCCCTGGGTATAAATTTCGCCTTCATATTCGCGATCATTCTATCCCAACTCTTGGTTTTCTACTTGCCTTTGCATCGTTTGTTAGCTTGTAGCTCATCCCACCACAATGTTGCATGTCCTTTAAGTCTTGTGATAGCATGTTTGACCTTTTTGTCTTCCTCGACATCTTCATAGTCAAAATATGTGTCTAGAGCTCTAATCCAATCTAGAATCTCTTCAACATCCAAGTTTCCTTCATATACTAGAATATCCATTTTTTCCCTAGCACTCATTCTTGCAACAGCCTTAATCATGCGTTCATTTGCTCCATCTTCTACTGTAACTTCTTCTCCTTCATGTCCAGCTTCATCTTCACTTTCAGATTCACTGACATCTCCAACACCAGTTGTGCACCTTTGTTTTATTTCCACGTCCATGAGTCTGGTGCGTATGTCATGCATCTCTTTTTCCATGGCTAGATTTTGCACTTGCCTACCCCTTTCTCCTGACATCTCCCTTTCCTCTGGTGGATAGGGTGTTTGTCTATCTCTTATTCTCGGTGGCATGGCTAATATTTCTTTCTCGCTTTCCCTATCTGAAGTATACAAACAGATTTAGGCTCTGATACCAAAAATTGATGTAGACCTCCCCGACCCTCGGGCCGAAGTTCGCTCACAGGATCATTCTTTGTTTCCTTTGAGCCAGATTGGCTCTTTCGATTCCCTGTTGGAATCTCCTTCCAATTGATCCATAGGTCCTTCAGAAGCTCCCTTGTGTGAACAACACTAGGCATGAGCTCCTTCCTCCCCAAGCAACCACAGTGCTATGACCAAGGCCTGATTTCAAAGGCACTTGTCGCAACTCGCAATCTCGCGAGTTCACAAGTCGAAACTCCCGACTCTTTCTTCCCAAATTCACAATACCCAAAATGCCAATATGGGTATGGCTCCCTTATGTCAGATCCCTCCGTGTGTGACCGCTAGCTAGGCTTATCACTAGCACCCCTCACTACTCACCACTTCACGAGTTATAGCATCGATCTCACGTGCTCTTATCTCGTGAATTCCTAAGATGTGGGAAGTCAACGGAGTGTTGACTCCTTCCACTATATGACACGTGTCTACCTATCTATCACATGGGCCCACAACGTGGTTCTACCACGTGTCCCTTGTGTTCAAATTCACACACCAAGAGATGCCTCCTTTGTATCCCGACACCTGAAGTGACAATATCCTGAACTCCTCGCTGCTCTTTGTCGCAACTCGCGACTTCGTGACTTCTCCTTCCAAGTCTCTCGACTCTCCAACTGCTGAACCCCAAAATACCAATTTTCCAAAATGGTTGATGATGCCCTTTCCCCATACTTATATCGCGTCTCGCGATTTTGGGGATCTCAGGACAGAAGTCTCAACCTCCTATCCTCCGAAATGCTGAAATGTCGAATTTTGACTCACTTCACTAATAGCTGGCCCCACATAAATCTTTTTGCCCCTTCGGGACTTCGCACTTCGCGACCTTGCGAATCTTGATGCAAGGGTTTTGACCCTTCAACTCATGAATCCATGAAATGAGATTATGCGAGTGATCCAGCGGTCCTTGTCGACTTGGGTCCCACAGTCTGATTTCTCTCGAGCTTTCACTTGAAGAATGCTTGTCGTAACTCCCCTGCTCCTCTGCAAGATCTAACGTCCCTCGGGACTATGCAAATTCTCCATGGAGAATTCTGACCATCCAATTCCTCCTTGAGGACTCCTGTGAAATGGAACAAATATTCTTTCACAAAACTTGTCCACCTGCAAACAACGCCGATGCGCCTTCTTCCAACACTTCAAGGCACTAGCCCTCTTGAGCTTCTCTTTGACAACTTCAAAGACTCTATCCCTCCTGAGATTTCTCCACAACTCGAGTCTTCAAGAAGACTCCTGCACGCACTCCTTTTGGAAACCCTTCAATAATTCCAAGTATTGAATTCCTCGACTCTGCGCACTTCCATGCGATAGAAATCTTTCAACAATTCCCTTAGGTTGCAACCCCTGAGACTCTACTCGGCCTGCGCACACTTTCCATGGATCCTGCACTCAAATTGCACTTCTACGAGAATGAAAACAATGTTATCCCTCCTGAGATTTCAGAGATTGAAACTCTGAACCCGTCAACGCACTCCTTGCGGATGATTTCGCTGCACTCCTTGCAGGAAAACTCTTGCTCAGACAGAGAAATAATTGAAACTCATTCCTTACTCTCTCAAACTTTGAATGCTTAACACGAAATCATACATACATGGAATAAAAACAAATGTATAACAGAAAGAGAAAAACAATCATGAGCATAACATTCAATCATGCATACACAGAAAGTATTTGAACACCATGAGTCTGAATCAATTCTTCATATATTAATTTTAGAACTTCTGTACATGGGTTCTTCTACATAGCTCTCTGCTTCTTCTTCTCTATTCTCTTCTCATAATAATGTTACAACTATACCATGAGGGTGTCTATATCCTGTTTCCCTCATCACTATAAACTATCAAATATAGAACTTTAAAGCTACCTACCTACATTTATTAACATAAATGCCTCTTAATCCTTCAGACGAGAGCGGGACACTCAAGGTCTGATTACAATCACAAGTACACCCTTTCTTAACTATCGTCTTTAAGTTTTGGCACATATTTCTTCAAAAAAATTTAAACACTTTTAAACATGTGCCAAAATGCATTGGCGTTGCCTCGTGCTCGCTTGTTGCTGACGATGCTCTTGCATCAACTATGCTTCATAGTGTCCACACCAGAAGGGAAGGGGAAGGTAGTATTCATCATAAACATAGGTTGATAAGCTTGCAAATAGGTTCTAGAGGGATACCTTGTTGGTATTTTCCCTTTTAGGTATAGTCTCTAGCAGGGGGACTTGGTTGGTAGATAGCAGAGAATCTTGCCATATGACAGGTGAATGAGAGTTATTTGACACTTTCAAAGAGACTAGCTCAGACTTGTGTGAGAATCTTGGTATAGGATCCAAGCATGTAGTGTGAGGATCTAGTATAGTATTGTTTTGATTGGATTCATTAGAGGTACTAAGTGTGTCAAATGTATTATGGGTTCCAGAACTTGGGAAGAGTGTTCTCCCAGTCTTGAAGATTGAGAGTGTTGAAATGTTTGATAGTACTGAGAGGGGGGGGTGAATTAGTATTGTATACTTCTTTTAATTTTTATTCTGATATGATTTTAAAACATAGTTAGGATTTGTACTTGTAGTCAGTTATACAAAAAATGTACTCATCATAATCACAAAAAATATTCAACACATTTACAAATACAGAGGTGGAAACCTAGTTTGTGAATACATTGAAAATATTTATAAATGAATATCAAT
Organism: Picea engelmannii; assembly: GCA_009831015.1. Lineage (NCBI taxonomy): Eukaryota > Viridiplantae > Streptophyta > Pinopsida > Pinales > Pinaceae > Picea > Picea engelmannii. The sequence goes on from ML820387.1 coordinate 54,206, forward strand.
TTATGTATGAACAATTGTCAATGAGGACACCAATCCTTGGTAGGCACCAACCTACAAACAAGCACCAACCTGCAAATGGATGAGGACACCAATCCTTTGTAGGAACCAACGTACAAACATGCACCAACCTACAAATGGATGAGGACACCAATCCTCTATAGGCACAAACCTACAAACAAGCACCAACCTGCAAATTGAGCTCCAACTCATAAACCAGGAACCAACCTGCTAATTGAGCTCCAAATCAATATTTCCTTACTCCACCTTGCCACCCTTAATTTTGAATTTATTCACAAGAAACAATTGTACTACATTTATATTATTCTTCTTGATATAAAATAGTCTTTCAAAAGCTTCTATAATAGAGTTACATATGTACAAAACTATCATAACTGCACTAGATCTTCTTAATAAATTTTTCTTTATTATTGTGACAATACGTATACTTTAATTTTGTTCCTATTCATCGAAATCACTCCTCTAAATTTCCTGTCACCATAACTTTCAATCATTTCCCTAAAAATTCAATGCACAAAACAAGTATTTAGTCCCTTAGAATGCCCAGAGTTCCATCTTCCTTGTCGAAAATTCTCTCTTTTTATCTCTGTATTCAACAAACAATATTCATTATCATTCTCTTTTCTTTCATTAGCCTAAAATCACCATATTAGTGCTCCCCATTCATTACTTCATCTTCATAGTCATGCTCCTCTATGATTGTTTCTAAACTCAACATGTTATCTCATAACTCTCTTATCTTCACATCTCAACTTTTCTTCATCTTCATTATACATATATATGGTTTAAATTGAATTGTGTGGATTTATTTTACGATGAATGCGGACCCAATTCATCCTTCAAGACAACCAGGGCACCAATAACATCATTGAAAAGTTCACACAAAGTGTAAGCCCACGGGGATTATTTTCCTTCATTACTTGATTTATCCCAATGGGCATAGAACCAAGCGCATGGGACCATGGGATTTATTGAAGGGGATATAACTTTGACTCGAATCGTGAGGCAAGGAGGGGTGCAATAAAAAATATGCCAACACATGTATTTTGATTTGAACACATGTTGAAATTGTGGGGGGGTGCCTTTCTATTAATTAGCGTGCTAGTTAGTCACCCACAATTTGTTATAGACAGTTGATCTGACCTTCCTTCAATGTTCAGATATGTGCATCATGATAATCTCCTTCCCTTTACAACTTTCATTATGGGTCATTTATATGAATGATCAATAATTATAACCAATCTCTACCATCCATGAGTTTAAGGGTGGGTTTCATAAACCACCGCGTGAATGTCTAACCTAGTATTATGGGTCGAAAATTTTGTCAATGGACATTCAATATAGATCTTTGATCCTAAAGTTTATGAATTATCATCATGATTAATTCCTTCTACGTAATTCTCATTCAATCTATGATCAAGATTTAATTTGACTATGATCCAACAATTGATAATGTTCAACCTTCCTCTAGTCTTATTGGCACGATTTATTGTCAGACAATTGGCTTAGCTTGATGGACGGTTGGTATGGATTGTTGGTTTTCATTGATGTCAACCATTGGAGAGTGATATTGTAGATTGATTTTAACCCTTAGTGATTGATTTCAACCCTTGGATAAAGTTCGGTAGCGAATTCTTGTAGCACAAATGTTTGGGTAATGGACACAAGTTTGTTTGATGTGTAACAATATAAGTTTTAATATATTTGAAGGTAAGACTATTCTATATGGATAGTACATGTCATTTCATTTCTGGTGTTATGTGGAACATCACATAACTCCTCACAATTGGAGATTTATGTCCATGCGAAGTTGAAGAACCCGGGTTTGGGTAATGGACCCAAGTTTGTTTGATGGATAATGGTACGAGTTTTGATATATTTGTTGGATTACTGAGAGGGAGGGTGAATCATTAATAGAGAAATTAAATCCTTTTTAACCATATAATCCAAGTGGTATATCAATGTAGAATTATCATCCAATAATTGTAGAGTAAATAAGAAATGAAAAAATGAACAATCATACACATACACAGTACACCAATGTTTTATGTGGAAACCCAAAGTGGGAGAAAACCATGAAATTATTTTTCTTATATGTCTTGAAGAATTACATTCATTGGAAGCACCAAATTCCTTTGTTTTCTAGTTGCAACTGGAAGTAGGCTCCAACCCCCTTGTTTCTCAGGTTACAACCCGAAGGAAGCTCCAAATCCCCTATTCTCTGGCTACAACCAGAAGGAGGATACAACCCCCTATGTTCTCCGGCTACAACCAGAAGGTGAATACAACCACCTGTCCTTGACCCATCCAACCTCCCTGAAGTATAAGTAAAGTGATGGAACCATTGTCACACTGTCACTGTGAGATATACTACTGTAAACCTGTACCAATCAAGTTGTAATCAACTTGTACCATAAACAAGTGCATCAACCATGCACCAACCTATACCATGAACAAGCGAATCAACCATGCACCAAACCTGTACCATGAACAAGTGCATCAACCATGCACCAAGCCTGTACAAATAACCCGTCACAACAACCTATCCAAACAACCTATCACAACAACTTGTCTCATCAATATTATCAACCAAATCAAATATACTCACCAAGATCAATCACCAATACAACTCTCAAATATGTGCATCAACCAACCATAACACAACAACTCATAATCATCACCAAGATCAATATGTGCTTCTAATAATATACCATTACAAGTATGCTACATCATCCTTAAACCATGTGTCAACAATACTACTAACAAGTGCCTCCAGCCATGTACCAAGTATGTACCAATCATGTATCAACTACTCATCAACTATGACTCATCAATATGTACCAACATCATCAACTATACACCTCATGTATGTGCCAACTCATCAACTACTTGTCTCAACCATGTACCCAACATGTACCTTAACCAAAAGCCCTCATCAATTTCATCATCCAAATCTTATTTGTAACTCTATAATAGAGCTGGTGTATATGATCACATACCTTCAAACCTTCCTTAACTTTAACAAAAAGAGACTATCATTTTCATCAAACTTTACTTTAGTCTCACATGACAAGTTTTGGATTAGTCAACAACCCTGACTTGAAATAATCATAACTATGTACTTGTAATGAATAAAGATCTGAAAATGACACACAATTTTCTTCAGTGTGTTTTATGCAATTCCTCCAAGTGTCACTACTTGGAACCTCTCAGAAAAGGAGTTATAGAAAAAATGGCATACTTTGCTGAATTATGGCTTATTCTAGAGAGCGACCTTGTAGAGAGTGCCCTGCACAAAATATTTTTTGAATGGATCTGAAAATGTTACACAGACTACTATAGACTGTACTATAACCAACACATTTTTTCTCACCGATTTTGGATCTGTTATGAATAAATTATGATGTTTTTACTTGAAATACCTATTTTAGACTAGTTTTAAAACTAGCCACAAACCCTATTTTCCACGTAGTGTAACTCCAAAAATACAACGACCCACAAGCTTAACATTTCACCATAGATACTTGGAAATGTTTTGTAAATGGCCTATCAATTTCACGGTTTGAATCATTTTATAAAAAACATTATTGTGAAAATGGTGAGATGACCCGTAAATAACATACCTTAGAAAGAATCATCAAAAGAATTTATCCTCCCTTGAATTTTGGTCTTCTTTTCTTCACCTTCCCTATGAAATTAGGCTTAGATATCCTTTGGTTACCTCAGTCACCTATATATATTCAATATTATCAAGTGTGATGTAAAATGAGAGATCCCTGCCTCTTATTTATACTCTCCATCTTCTAGGTCACTTAACCCATTTCTAGGTCACTTAACCTATTTCTAGGTCACTTAACCCATTTCCAGGTCACTTAACCTATTTTCCTCATTTGTAGGGTTAACCACTTTCCATAATTAGAAAGTTCTCCATTACTTTATCATTTAAATATTCCTCCTTGACTTTGTCACATCACTTTATCATTTAAATAATCTTCTTCGATTTTTTCACTTCACTTTATTATTTAAATAATTATTCTTGACTTTTTCACTTTACTTTATCATTTAAATATCAATTTCTTCTTTGCAAAATCTTTGACTTATTTGACCTTTTGGGGCTTCAAGCCAACACATGAGGGTCCTCCAACTTCCTAAGGCCATAAATCTCAAAACGTGAGGATTTATGTGACGTTCCACATATCACCAGAAATGGAATGACATGTACTATCCATATAGAATAGTATTGCCTTCAAAAATATCAAAACTCATACCATTATCCATAAAAAAAATGTGGGTCCATTACCCAAACCTGGGTTCTCTAACTTCTCATGGCCATAACTCTCTAACCGTGAGGATTTATGTCACGTTCCACATACCACCAGAAATGGACTGACATGTACTATCCATCTAGAATAGTCTTGCCTTCAAATATATTAAAACTCATACCATTATACATGAAACAACCTTGGGTCCATTACCCAAACCTCTGTGCTACCAGAATTCACTATCAGAATTTATCCAAGGGTTGAAATAGATCACTAAGGGTCGACATCAATCTACAATATCATTCTCCAATAGTTGACATCAATGACAACAAAAAATCCATACCAACTATCCATCAACCTAAGCCAACTATTTTACAATCTCCCCCTTTGGCATTGATGAAAACACTTAGTCATGAGAACATTCATGCTTATACTCTTTATCAATGTTTCTATCTCTCCCCCTTTGACATCAATGGAAAAGGGTATCTCAAATGGTATCTCCTTTTGGGGATGCTCCCCCTGATTGAACTCTCCTCGGGGTTGCTCCCACTGTCTACATGCCTTTGATTTTTCTTTGTGTTTATAATCCTCTAATTACTCTCTTTCCCTTCATATGAATAATATATCCACCTTTGACAAAGGCTATCACTCTGAATTCATATCACTCATTCTTCCCTTGTGACAATCACTACCCTTGGAAACATGCCTCTATGCTTTCTCTCCAAGCATTTACTTTTCATGTGATAAATGTCTCTCCCTTTGTCCTATTTATGGTGCTTCCTCATGTACATCTAAGACATATAAGATAAGAATTCGAAATCATTCATTTTGGAGTAGAAATTACTCCTAGTCTTTGGCGAAGATACTCAAGGGCTTCCCATGGAAGTGGTTTTGTAAAGATATATTCCACTTGTTATTTTGTTCCCATATATTTAACTTTGATGTTCTTCTCTGCAACATGTTCCTGTAGAAAGTGATACTTGATTGGAATGTGCTTCATCTTGGAGTGCATCACTGGGTTTTTTGAGATACTTTTGGCGCTTGTATTATCACAATAGATTGGAATGGGCTCATCATACTCAACCTGTATATCTATCAAAGTTTGTTTCATCCATAGAACCTGTGTACAACATGTTGTTTCTATAATATACTATGCCTCGTATATAGATAAGGATATTGATGATTGTTTCTTTCTTATCCAAGATACTAAAAACTCACCCAAGTAGAACGTTGCTTCACTGGTGCTTCGTCGGTCATCAATGCAACCTGCCCAATCTCCATCTTTGTAGGAAATAAGTGATAGATACTTTCCTTTTGGATACCATAATCCAAACGCTTCGGTTCCTTTGAGATATTTGAAAATCCTCTTCACTGCTAATACATGTGATTCCTTTGGTGTTGTTTGAAATCGTGCCACTTGTCCAACTGCCTACATTACATCCGGTCTGGATGTTTTCACATATAGTAATATACCAATCATTGACATGTATTTCCTCTGGTATTTAGACTTTGAATCATCATCTCTTCTCAACTTGCAATTGGTTTTCATAGGAGTGGTAACTGGTTTACAATATTCCATTCTGAACCTCTTTAGCATTTCTCTGATATTCTTAGTTTGAGAAATAAAAATTCCTTGGTTTCTTTGACATATCTGAAGACCCAAAAAAAAGGATAGTTCTCCAATTAATGAAATTCAAATTCATTCAGCATACCCTTTGTAAATTTATGTCTTAACATGTCATTAGTACTTCCAAAACAATATCATCAACATCAATTTCAATTAATAAAATATTACCTTGAGTTACCTTGATGTAGAGGTTGTTGTCTGTGCTTCCTTTCCATAGTTCGTAGGGAGTTTTGTCATTGTTGTTTCTGAGCATTACTTTGTTTTGAATGTGAACTAATGTATGCATTGCAAGTGTCCAAAAAATATCTATCCATTTGGAATCCATTAGCATTGTTCGAGCCATTTCTTGTGTAATTATCATCCATTATGATATCCTTTGTCTTTGAACCACTCTTTGAACTAATCTATGAATCCATGCTCTCGTCCAATATCATATATCTTTCCAAACCTGCTAAGTGTTCTTATGAATCCATCTCTGTCCATACTGTCCAAGACTCTACTTGCGCAACTATCCATAACACTAACCCATTTATCACTATACTATCATGAAGTCTTGATTAATCTACCAAACTGTACTTCTGCTAATTGATTGCTCTAAATATGTCTTCTCAAACTCTACAAGCTGCTCGAAGGTTGGTTCTTTGGTCTTTCAGAGCTATCGCATAGACTCCCCTTATCTAATATTCATATTACTTGGGACTCTCTAAGTCGTATGGCTTAGAACAATTCCTGCTCTGATGTGTATTCATCATCATCTTCATTGGTAGATTCATTATCTCTCTGAGCTCTGACTTCTTTCTTTCTGTTTGTGGATTCATCTTTCACTACAATGCCTGAAAGTACAATCTCTTGAACATGTTCCTTATTTACCTATTCTTCCTTTCTTTCAGTTATTTTCCAAACCTTTTTGTATCTGACATCTTTCTTTTTCTCTATAGAATTTTCTTCTTCTCGTTTTATTGCCAATATTGCGATCTTTGGTACTTGGTCTTTGTTCACCTGTTCTTCATGTTTTCTTATCCATACTTTGTTATATATGATATTAGTATTCTCTTTAATGGAAGTATCAATCATGCTTCTACAATCACTGGCTATGTGTCCATAGTTATGACATTTGTAACACTCAATGTTATGTGCGGCCACATAGGCACTTCTTGCTTGAACATTTCTTTTATAATCCTTACAATATGCAACCTTATGTCCAAAGTTAGTAAAATAAAAACAATGACCACAAAATAAAGTTGCATACCTGGGAGTGAATGATCTTCTTTGTGGTGTAGTCCTTTTGAATTTTTTCCTTAACTGATCATGATCATGATTGAAGCTTCTTTGTTGCTTGAACATGGATGGTCTTCTTGAATATGTATCTTCAATACTTTTCTTAGATTCTATTTGACCATGATTCCTTCCTTTGAGTACTTCTATATAAATCTTTCTATTTTCTTCATTCTTTTTTTCTATCAACCTAGAGTGCTTCTCTTCATTCTCTATAACTGATGTGGATGTTTCTGTCTCTTCAACATTCTTGTTGAGATTGAAGATTTTACTTCTCAATGTGAAAACTTCTTATTCAAGCTTGTCAACCTCTTCTTCTTTCTTCATTATCTGATACTTCATGACTTCTTCTATTCTTTTCGCTTCTTCAAGATGAATTTTTAATGTGATTATTTATTCTTCAAGTCCTTTCTCTTCTTGACCAGACTCTGCCTCAAGATGGTTTAGATCATTAGTTATTTCCTTAATATGATCTCTCAATATCTTCTCTCACATTTTTGCTTCTTCCTTCTATGCTGCTATGTTGGTTTTCAAACATTGCTTTTGATATTCAAGATTTTATTCGATTTTTCTGGCTTCTTCTAGATGAGTTCTTAAGTTATAGATGACCTGCTGGGATTCTTCAAAAATGTGAACACTTTCCTTTTGTTTCATCAATTATTTCTTGACTAAATTTTTTTCTTCTCTTAGTTCATCTAAATAACTAATCAATTCTTCTTCATAATTGTCTTCCTTTTTTATTAGTTTTTCTGTCTCATTTCCTTCATGGAATTCTATTTCAAGATGTCCATGTTTTTCAAAATTAGAACAAAAAAACATACCTCTGGTGATTATGTACTCTTCATCTTCTAAATCTGTTTGGGATGGTGAACATAATTCTTCTTGATTTGTATCTGCATCTTCTTTGACATTTTTTGAATCTGTGATGGGTGAAGAATATATGCCATGTAAATTTTCCCAAATTTATTTTGTTGATGAACATTTACAAACCTTTTCTCTTACCGTATTTGGTTATCCTTCCCAGATGAAATCCATTGCTATTTTGTTATTCTTCCTTGATTCCTTCTTGGTTGCAATCTTTTCCCTTTTGAACTATCACATCCTGTAACAACTGAAAGAAAAATATAATGTCCATTTTCCTATAAAAATACTTCTATCCTTATGCTCCACATCTCATACGTAACACCATTCCAACCATTAAACATTGGTACTCCATTCTCAAAATAATCCATGATCTCCTTCCAATGGTTAAACTGTTTCCTAAAGGAACCAGTTCTTATACCAATTGTTGGATTACTGAGAGGGGGGGTGAATCAGTAAGAGAGAAATTTAATGCTTTTTAACCATATAATCCAAGTGTTATATCAATGTAGCATTATCATCCAATAACTGCAAAGTAAATAAGCAATGAAAAAATGAACAATCATACACATACAAAGTACAACAGTGTTTTACATGAAAACCCAAACCGGGAGAAAACCACATAATGTTTTTTCTTATATGTCTTGAAGAATTACATTCATTGGAAACACCAACTTCCTTTGTTTTCCAGCTGCAACTGGAAGGAGGCTCCAACCCCCTTGTTTCTTAGGCTACAACCTGAGGGAATCTCCAACTCCCCTATTCTCTGGCTACAACCAGAAGGAGGGTACAACCCCCTATGTTCTCCGGCTACAACTGGAATGTGTCTACAACCACCTGTCCTTGCCCCATTCAACCGCCCTAAAGTATAAGTAAAATGATGGAACTAGTGTCACACTATCATTGTGAGATATACTGCTATAAACCTGTACCAATTGACCTGTAATCAACCTGTACCATAAACAAGTGCATCAACCATTCACCAACCGGTACCATGAACAAGTGCATCAACCATGTACCAAACCTATACAAATAAACTGTCACAAAAACCTGTCTAAACAACCTATGAAAACAACCTGTATCATCAATCTTATCAACCAAATCATATCTTCTCACCAATATCATTAACCAAGACAACTCTCAAAGATGTGCATCAACCAACGATAACACAAGTACTCATAATCATCACCAATATCAATATGTGCTTCTAATAATATACCAATACAAGTATGTTACATCATCCATAAACCATGTGTCAACAATAATACTAACAAGTGTCTCCAATCATGTACCAAGTATGTACCAATCATGTATCAACTACTCATCAATTATGACTCATCAAGATGTACCAACATCACCAACTATACACCTCATGTATGTGTCAACGCATCAACTACTTGTCTTAACCATGTACCCAACATGTACCTTAACCAAAATCCCTCATCAATTTCATCATTCAAATATGATTTGTAACTATGTAATAGAGTTGGTGTATATGATCACATAACTGCAAACCTTCATTAACTTTAACAACAAGAGACTATCATTTTCATCAAACTTTACTTTAGTCTCACATGACTAGTTTTGGATTAGTCAACAACCCTAACTTGAAATAATCATAACTATGTACCTGTAATGAATAAAGATTTGAAAATGATATACAATGTTATTCAGTGTGTTTTATGCAATTCCTCCAAGTGTCACTACTTGAAACCTCTTAGAAAAGGATTTATAGCAAAAATGACATACCTTTCTGAATTATGGCTTATTTTAGAGAGCGACCTTGTAGAGCCTACCTCACACGGAATATTTGTTGGATGGATCTGGAAATGTTACACCACCTACTATAGATTGTACTCTAACAAACACATTTTTTCTTACTGAATTTGGATCTGTTATGAATAAGTTATAACATTTTTACCTGAAACACCTGTTTTAGACTAGTTTTAAGACTAGCCACAAACCCTATTTTCCACAGAGTTTAACTCTAACAATACGACCCACAAGATGCATTTTTTACCACAAATACTTGTATATGTTTCCTCAATGTCCTATCAATTTCATGGTCTGAATCATTCTATAAAAACATTTATTGTGAAAATGGTGAGATGACCTGTAAATAACATACCTTAGAAAGCATCATCAAAAGAATTTATTCTCCCTTGAATTCCGACCTTCTTTTCTTCACCTTCCCTATGAAATTCGTCTTATATATCCTTTGGTTACCTCATTCACCTATAGATATTCAATGTTCTCAAGTGTGATGTAAAATGAGAGAGCCTTGCCTCTTATTTATACTCTCCATCTTCTAGCTCACTTAACCCATTTCTAGGCCACTTAACCTATTTCTAGGTCACTTAACCCATTTCTAAGTCACTTAACCTATTTTCCTCATTTTTAGGGTTAACCACTTTCCATAATTAGAATTTTCTCCATTACTTTATCATTTAAATATTCCTCCTTGACTTTGTCACCTCACTTTATCATTTAAATAATCTTCTTTGATTTTTTCACTTCACTTTATTATTTAAATAATTATTCTTGACTTTGTTACTTTACTTTATCATTTAAATAATAATTTCTTCTTTGCAATCTCTTTGAATTCTTTGACCTTTTGGGGCTTCAAGCCAACATATGAGGGTCCTCCAACTTCGTAAGGCCATAACTCTCAAACCGTGAGGAGTTATGTGGCGTTCCACATACCACCAAAAATGGAATGACATGTACTATCCATATAGAATAGTTGTGCCTTAAAATATATCAAAACTCATACCATTATCCATCAAACAAACATGGGTACATTACCCAAACCTGGGTTCTCCAACTTCTCATGGCCATAATTCTCTAACCGTGAGGAGTTATGCGATGTTGCACATACCACCAGGGATGGAATGACATGTACTATCCATCTAGAATAGTATTACCTTCAAATATATTAAAACTCATACCATTATACATGAAACAACCTTGGGTCCATTACCCAAACCTTTGTGATACTAGAATTTTCTACCCGACTTTGTCCAAGGGTTGACATCAATCACTAAGGGTTGAGATCAATCTATAATGTCACTTTCCAATAGTTGACATCAATGACAACCAACAATCCATACCAACTATCCATCATCCTAAGCCAACTGTCTGACAATATTTGTAGAAAACATTATTCTAGATGGATTGTACATGTCATTCCATTTCCATTGGTATGTGGAACATCACATAACTCCTCACAATTAGAGAGTTATGGACATGTGAATTTGAAGAACCCTCATGAGTCATTTAGAAGCCTCAAAAAGTCAAAGTAGTCAAAGAGTTTGCAAAGAATAAATTATTTAAATAATAAAGTGAAGTGATGAGTGTACTATAAATCAAAGTGGATACAAAATAAATGATTTAAACAATAAAGTTAATGGAGAAATTACTAAGTGAACAAGTGGTTAGAAGTGGGCTAACCCTAAAATAAGGAAAGTGGGTTAAGATGGTTAAAAGGTAACCCCTTGAGGAAGCTACATGAAAGTATAAATAAGAGG
>ML820388.1:0-14828 GCA_009831015.1 Picea engelmannii
ATGAGGCTCTGAAGGCCCTTTTACAATAAACATGAATGCCAAAAGTCCTAAACATCCAAAAACCTAACCCTGGGAGATGAAGCGCCAAAAGTCATGTGGGCCCCGTTTGGGTAAGTTGGTGCATCAACTTCCCGGGGTCGTAAATTTTGCATACGATCTCCGTTTTAGGCATATGATAGCTCGTTGGAAAGATCTATCCGAGGCCTACAATGCCTAAGACAAAATGGCATTGTTAGATGCCATTTTTCAACAGAAACATAGCCCAAAAAACATCGTTTAGGGCCTCAAAATGGCCCCGGAAGTTCAGGACCCGAAAAAACTGCTAAAAATAGTAAACTGTGCAAAAACTGAAAAACTAAAAGAAGCAATGGTGGGGGTTCAAGTGGAATAGGTGGGTGGCCACCAATATCCACCTGGATCATTTGAGCTATGCTATGATTGTTTGAACAGATGTGGAACTTGTCGGTTGTACTTTACCATAACTATTATGCATGGCGGTCAATAACTCCACCACCCTTGCATGCGCGCATTAATTCTTTCCCCCTTTAATCGTTCATTGTTGTTAGACCGAATAGATATGCTCCTGTGCGTTGGTGAATTCAAACCAAACCCTCACCATGTGCTCGCACCATGGCCCTAGTCGTCCGAGTTGAACCCAATGGAAACCAAGCCTTGTTGATGTTTGACAGTGCCTGCAGTGACCTCGAGGAAAATGGGTGGCTTCCATTTATACAAACATTCGAGGGTTTTAACCTCTGCGTAGCTCGACAATTTGCCATGAACTTTGATGGTTGTCGAGCCAAGGTCGAAGATATTCAATTGGAAATTGATGAACAGTTTATCGGTCTTGCTACGGGTTTACCTACCACTGGACAACGATGGTCCAAGAATTGCAAAGTTGAGGAGGTCCCATGGACACTACTCTTCCAGTCGCATAAAATTACCTCCTGTGATAAAGGTTTGCCAGTAACGATGCTTAAACAATGTTGGCATGATTTATTGATGATAATCAAGCAATTTGTGACCTGCGAAGGACGGTACGGGTTTGTGTTCTTACACCACCTGCGTTTTCTTATGGTTTTTATGGGATATCAGCTCAATATGCCCTATTATTTGCTTCGAAGCCTGTTTAAAATGTCAAAGAAGTACAAAAAACACCAGGCTGATAGTAGCCTTTTTCATTATGGGCTGGTTAAGCTTATTGTTGTCTGTCATTTGAGTCTACACGGAGATTGTTGGAGCAATTTTGTTGCTCGGAATGGTTTCGAGAATTCAAACCCTACATAGGTTGACAAACCTGTGGTGAGCGAGGTCAAAGTAGTACCCCCAGTACCCTACAGTATCCTACTGCCTAAACCCTCGGCCGACCTTCCTATCGACCTACCCCACACTGTGACTAAGAGTGTTGAGACTGTTAAGCCTATGGGAAAAAATCCCAAGGAAAACCCCACTGTAAACGCTAAAGGGAAAAATAATGCACGTTTGATTTCATGAATGGAAAGAAATAAGCCAAACCCCCCTATCGAATCAAACCCTATCGTGTTGAGTGAGGACTCCGATTCGGAAGTGGAGCGTTTCTTGGCTAGCGAATACCCCTATTCGCAAGGTTTGTGTGTCGAACCCTCGTATGAATTTGTGTCAAACCTACCCCCCTACCTACAAGATGACCCTAACTACCCAGGCATTAAGTTGCTTTGTGAAGCCCCCGGTCATTTATCCAAACCCTCTCCTGCTATGTCTAAACCTACAGTGCCACCCTGTGATCAATGCAGTTCGTGGTTAGAGCGATATTATCTTGATGTTTCGATTCTCCAGTCAAGAATTCAATCTTTGGAGGACCATATTGCACTACTTACCAGTCAAAAGGCCAAGCTACAAGCGACAGACAAGAAACAAAAGACGACAGGTTCCATTTTGTTTAAAAATGTGGAATCAGCCAAGGCTTTTGTGAATTCTAAGTTGGCATAATTGAGCAGCCTCTCCGTTACACAGGTATGTTTTGATATCACTTGTTTATATAACGATTCGAATTTGGTTTTAAACAACTCTGTTCACATCATTGATTGGCTCTGTTACATTGTATGCATTCTATACATAGCTTTGCTTTGATTAAATGGAATTTTGTTTTTCCCAGTTTAGCTTCTATTAGATTTTCATCGATTTGATTGATCTTAATGAGGATTTGATTTGTTTGAGTGAGTTAAAATGGATGCTCTGTTGTCAATTGAAGTCGTTTGTATTTATTCTAGACAGGAACTTTTTCTCATATTCAATTTTGAACACAATCACATTTCGATTCGATCTCGTTATGATGCATACGTTATGATTGGTAACGATTTTGATGAGGTTAATTGTTACGGTTGTTGTGCCATATGACTTTCAAACAACAGGAATATAACTTGTATCGTTTCCAGTGTGACTCTGTTTCTTCGCGAACATTGCTTTTTATTTTAAGCCTGTACCAACGTGCCCAAATCATAAAATGGATTTGATTCATAACGATCATGCTAAACCCAGCTGGTTAATTCGCATTGGTTTACTGTTAGTTCGACCATATTATCAGTTGAATTCGTATTTGCGATGGATACTCTGTTTGAATTTGATTTGTAAAATGAGATTGGTTATATCCGGATTCACGATTTGTTTCTATGTTAAACTCGGTCATGATTCATTTGAAATCAATGATTTCGTTCAAAACCAATCGAGTTTATTTGCCCATTTTACAATAACCAATTATCACTTATGTCGATTCTAATCAAAGTCAAATTAATCTGGTTGCGATTTTGTATGAGTTGATTCTCGTACCTGTTTGATTTAATCTACCTGTGGCAATGACAACTATAATAATTTCAAATGATTTTGTTTAGATCTGATCGTATCTTTTGTCATTAAGAAAACATAACGTTTGATTGCATTACCTTCAAATTGGACATGAAACGATTTGCAAAACTGTTTGGTTTTGATTCTGTCTACCCGACTAGGATGACAATCGAAACAGAGTATGCCTATCTCTCTATTTGGTTATTGGATTTTGATCCTATTCGATTTCAAATGATATAACATTTTCAAATGAAATGATTCTTTATTGGTTGTTAATTCTATTTGATTTTATTAAAAAGATTTGATTCAATTTCAATTCTGATCCTGTACCTTTATTTAGACTAGCTACAGAATCAGATGATTCTGTAGCTAAGTCTGTGGAATTAAATTTTTATTGTTTTATTTATCAAATATCTCTCTAACTTGTGATTTTTGGTCCATTACAGGTGAATTCGAAATTGCATTGGATTTGATGAGCAGTTGGAGGATATTTGAAATATTTTGCTTTCATTTTAGTTTCCCAGTTTAGTTGATCTTGGGAATATCTTCCCAGATTATGTAAACAGATTGATACTATCCACAGGGAGGTTTTACCCTGTGGAAAAACTTATAAATACCTATTATTTTTGTGTAATAATCATCCTCATTCATGGGAGAACAAGGATATGGAATTTTAATACAGACTGAGACAGAATTTGATATTCTACTACAGCTTTAGCTTTTCATAATATCAATATTTTGTTCATGTTTATGTGTATCTATTTGCATTTGGTTAATGACTACTTTAGCTATCTTAGTCTTTTGAAAATGATATAAATTAATCAATATAATCCATATCTGATTTCTTCCAGTGTATAAAAAAACATAGCAATTAATTAATTCAGTCCGTGAAAGACAGATTTATCTTCTTCATAAGTTGAATTATTAAGTATAAGTTTTTGCATAACAGGTTTCCCTTATTGCAGAAATTTATAAATCATATAATTGTTATGATTTTTTATGTCTTGTTTGTCCTGTAAACAACTCAAAGAGCAGTGAAGCTTATCGTTTACGAGAAGCTTTTGCATTATCCTGTGCGAGTTTCTTTCCTCCGACCAACTTCGAAGTAATCATACACAGGACAAATTTGGAGCGTTTCCAGGTCTGTTTGTTGTTTATTTGTTTAGTATATTAGTTAGCAGTTTAGTTATATATATATATATATATATATATATATATATATATATATATATATATATATATATATATATATATATATATATATATATATATATATATATATATGTAGTTAGTATATTAGATCATTTAATTTCAGTAAGTTTTATCTCTTGTTCAAAAAATCATAAAATCGATAAAAATATCTTTCTCTGTCTTAGGGCAGAAAGCAAATGAGTTTTACAGGTTTTATTCAAATCTGCAAGCTGTGGATATTGTATATTTGTGAATAAGTTATAATTCAATTGGTAATTAGATAGTTAATTAGTAGAGTTAGTATAATAGTAATTAGTAGATTGTATTTATATAGTTAGTTAGATTTGTTTTGTTTTTTTTTAATAATTAGTTTTAAGTTAGTTTAGTTTATTTTATTTAGTTTTAATTAGATTAGTTAGTTTAGATTAGTTTTCTCTTTGGTTTTCTTAGAACCTTAGAATGACCAAAGGAGCCATTAAACCCGTCAGGGTGGTTCATTCCAAACGGCTTGGGTTATTAGACAACCCCAGACCGGTTCCACTCTTCCAGTTGAAGGACGGTCGATTTCGCCTGTCAACAGGAACTGGTTCCAAGTCCAAAGAATAAGAATGTGATCAACACAAAATGGGTTTTCAGTAATAAATTAAATGAAGATGGATAAGTTACAAGGAACAAAGCTAGATTGGTATGTAAAGGATATGCACAGATTGAAGGAATCGACTTTGAAGAGACATTTGCCCCTATTGCCGGAATGGAAGAAATATGGTTGTTTTTAGCCTATGCATGCTCCAAAAATGTTAAAGTATATCATATGGATGTAAAATCAGATTTTCTAAATGGGGAACTTGAAGAAGAAGTCTACATTGAACAACCAGAAGGAGTTTAGTTGTCAGAGAAAACAGATTGTGTGTGTAAATTAAAGAAGGCCTTGTATGGTCTAAAACAGGCTCTTAGAGCATGGTACTCTAGACTGGATAAGTATCTGCAACAGGCAGGGTTCAGAAAAGGAAGTGTAGACAACAACCTCTACATCAAGGTAAGTGAAGGTAATATTTTATTAATTGAAGTTTATGTTGATGATATTATTTTTGGTAGTGATGATGACAGGTTAAGCCAGAAATTTGCAAAAGATATGCAAAATGAATTTGAAATGTCATTACTTGGAGAACTATCCTTATTTTTGAGACTTCAGATACATCAAAGCAACCAAGGAATATTTATTTCTCAAACCAAGTATATTAGAGAAATGCTAAAGAGGTTCGGAATGGAATATTGAAAACCAGTTATCACTCCCATGCAAACCAGTTGCAAGTTGAGCAAAGATGATGACTTGAAGTCTACAGATCAGAGGCAATACAGGTTAATGATTGGTAACCTACTATATGCGATAGCATCTAGACCAGATGTAATGTAGGTAGTTGGACAGGTGGCACAATTTCAAGCAGCACCAAAGGATTCACATGTGTTAGCAGTGAAGAGGATTTTTAGATATCTCAAAGGAATAGAAGAGTTTGGATTATGGTATCCAAAAGGAAAGGATCTATCACTAATTGCCTACACAGATGCAGATTGGGCAGGTTGTATTTATGACCGACGAAGCACCAGTGGAGCAGCGTTCTACTTGGGTGAGTGTTTAGTATCATGGCTAAGCAAGAAACAATCATCAATATCTTTATCCACAGTCGAGGCACAATATATTGCAGCAACATCATGTTGTACATAGGTTCGTTGGATGAAACAAACTCTGACAGATATACAGGTTGAGTATGATGAGCCCATTCCAATATATTGTGATAATACAAGCACCATCAATATCTCGAAGAACTCAGCGATGCACTCCAAGACGAAGAACATTCCAATCAAGTATCACTTTCTACAGGATCAAGTTGAAGAAAATAGCATCAGAGTTGAGCATGTGGGCACAAAAGAACAAGTGGAAGACATCTTCAGAAAACCACTTCCATGGGAATCCTTTGAATATATTCGCCACGGACTTGGAGTCATTTCTACTCCAAAATTATTTATTTTTGAATTTTTATCTTATATGTCTTATATTTACATGAGGAAGCACCGTAAGAGGATAATTCAGTTAGGGGGGGAAACCTCGGATGGAAATATGCCTTTTCCATTGATGACAAAGGGGGAGAGATTTATTAGATGTAGAGGACAGAGGCAGAGGACAGAGGCATGGTTCCAGGGGGAGAAGATTTATCAGATACATAGGAAATAGGCATGGTTCCAGGGGGAGCATGAGTGATATGATTTCAATATTGCATCAGAGTGTTTCCATCAATGCCAAAGGGGGATATTGTTGATTAAGGTTGGTTGTCATTGATGTCAACCATTGAAGAAAGCCCCGTAGCACAAAGGTTGGGTAATGGACCCAATATTGTTTGATGTAAATATGAATCGTTATTGTCTTGTCATGGTTGATAATAAGTATAAATGGATTAACTCCAAAGTGGTCCCTTTATGGTGAAATCCCTCATGGGAAGACACTTATTGTGTTATCCTAGAAGTATGGTTAGAGAACCCATGCTTATTTTTGGAATAATGAGATGAACGCTAGTGAATTTTTCAGTGAAACTATCCTATATGGATAGTGCTTGTCATGCCATTTCCGGTGGTATGTGGAACGTCACATAACTCCTCACGGTTGAGATTTATGGCCATGAGAAGTTGGAGAACCCAGGTTTGGGTAATGGACCCAAGTTTGTTTGATGGATAAAGGTATTAGTTTTGATATATTTTTAGGTAATACTATTATATATGTATAGTACATGTCATTCCATTTATGGTGGTATGTGGAATGTCACATAACTCCTCACAGTTTGAGAGTTATGGCCTTACGAATTTGGAGGACCCTGATATGTCATCTAGAAGCCCCGAAAGGTCAAAGTAGTCAAAGTGGTTTAAGATTTTTTAAAGGTAAATAATAAAGTGAAGTGATGGGTCCACTATAATTCAAAGGGAATACAAAATCAATTATTTAAATAA
This sequence comes from Picea engelmannii, assembly GCA_009831015.1. NCBI lineage: Eukaryota > Viridiplantae > Streptophyta > Pinopsida > Pinales > Pinaceae > Picea > Picea engelmannii. The sequence goes on from ML820388.1 coordinate 7,009, forward strand.
TAAATTTAATGGATAAATTAGAAGTGGGTTAATCCTAAAATAAGGAAAGTGGGCAAAGTGACCTAGAAGATGTTTTTAAGGAAGCTACTTGGAGAGTATAAATAAGAGGCAAGTCTTTGTCATTTAAATAAAACTTGAGAATATTGAATACATATATGTTTCTAAGGTAACCAAAGGATATCTAAGCCTAATTTATGAGGGAAGGTGAAGAAAATAAGGTCGGAATTCAAGGAAGGATAAAATCTTTTGATGATGCTTTCTAAGGTATGTTATTTACAGGTCATCTCACCATTTTCACAATAAATTGTTTTCTAGAATGATTCAGACCGTGAAATTGATATTCCATTGAGGAAACATATCCAAGTATCTGTGATAAAAAATTCAGCTTGTGGGTCATTTTATTTTTGGAGTTAAAATCCGTGGAAAATAAGGTTTGTGGTTAGTCCTGAAACTAGTCAAAAACAGGTGTTTCGGGTAAAAACGTCATAACTTCTTCATAAAAGATAAAAATTTAGTAAGACAAAATGTGTTGGTTATATCACATTATTTAGTATGTTTTGTAACAGTTTCAGATCTATTCAACAAATATTTCATGTGGGGCACGTTCTACAAGGTCACTCTCTAGAATAAGCCAGAATTCAACAAGGTATGCCATTTTTTATATAACTATTTTTCTGAGAGGTTCCAAGTAGTGAAACCTGGAGGAATTGTATAAAACACACTGAAGAAAATTGTGTATCAGTTTCAAATATTTATTCATTACAGGTACAAAGTTATGATTATTTCAAGTCAGGGTTGTTGACTAATTCGAAACTAGTCATGTGAGACTAAAGAAAAGTTTGATGTGAATGCTAGTCTCTTGTTTAAAGTTAAGGAAGGTTTGTAGGTATGTGATCATATACACCAGGTATATTACAGAGTTATAAATCATATTTGGATGATGAAATTGATGAGGGATTTTGGTTGAGGTACATGTTAGGTACATGGTTGAGACAAGTAGTTGATGAGTTGGCACATACATGAGTTGTACAGTTGATGATGTTGGTACATATTGATGAGTCATAGTTGATGAGTAGTTGACACATGATTGGTACATACTTGAAACATGGTTGGTTTTACTTGTTTATGGTATAGGTTGATTACAGATTGTTTGGTATAGGTTGGTGCATGGTTGATGCACTTGTTTATGGTACAGGTTGGTGCATGGTTGATGCACCTGTTTATGGTACAGGTTGATTACAAGTTGAGGTATAGGTTGATGCATGGTTTATGCATGATTAAGGTTTATTGGTACAGGTTTACAGTGGTATATATCAAGCTGATAGTGTGATAGTGGTTCCATCATTCTACTTTTGCTTCAGGGTGGTTGGACGGGGCAAGGACAGATGGTTGTAGCCAGAGAACTTAGGGGGTTGTAGCCTCCTTTTGGTTGTAGCCAGAGAAATGGGGAGTTGGAGCTTCCTTCAGGTTGTAGCCTGAGAAACTAGGTGGTTGGATCCTCCCTTCCAGTTGTAGCTGGAAAGCAAAGGAAGTTGGTGCTTCCAATGAATGTAATTCTTCAAGACATATAAGAAAAACAATTTTGTGGTTTTCTCCTGATTTGTGTTTCCATGTAAAACATTGGTGTATTGTGTATGTGTGTGATTGTTCATTTCTTATTTCTCATTATTGGATAATAATTCTACATTGATATAACACTTGGATTATTTGGATAAAAAGGATTATAATTACGCTATTACTGATTCACCCCCCCTCTCAGTAATCCAACACAACCTGTCACAACCTATATCACCAACCAGGCACAACCAATACCAATAATATGTCACAACCTATACTAGAAACTTGTCACATTAATCACATCAACCAACCATATATGATCACATATAACTCATACCCACTGTCACAAGTGTATAACTCACACAATATACACTTATGCCTCTCTAATCATGTTCCATAATATCCAAACATCCATAAACCAAGTATAGTGAACCCTCACATCAACCATGCATCACACCATTATTGTTATGCAGCCTCAATCTATACCAATAACTTCAACAACACATCTTTGCCAAAAACCTAAAGGATACAAGATATGCCTCAACAAGATGCCCAATAATGTGTCCCAACTACAAACAATGAGTGTACCAGCAATATGCCTCCATAGAGCTACCTCATATAGCATGTACTATACAACCAATAATCCCTCAAGGGAAAATGCTCAATCTCCCATGACCATACCTCAAGAAATCACCAAAAATAAAAATTTAAACAAGAATATAACAACCTTTTTAGTTCTGTAGAGAACTATGTTGTACCTTAACAATTTCACACTTTCCTGTAGCTTCTCCTCATCTTTTGCAACTTGAAACACCTCTCATCCTTCATATTTGGTAGTGCCTCGCCTGATGAATATGGTTGTCTTGCGGGGCCTCCTGTGACAAGTTATATTCAACTCACGGGGATGACTCATAGGACACTTACTATCTAACCCATGGGGATGACCCTAATTAGGGTTTTCTCATATTTTCTCTCTCCCCTCTACAACTACAAAACTTTATTGTCTCTCTTCCTTCACTGCCTCACATTTGCACAACCTTAGATATATCAATGAGTACCTGCAATAACCTTTCACAAGATAGATATTCAATGTTCTCAATAGGTGATAATGGAAGTCTCTTGATCTCTTATTTATACTTTCCAAGTGCATTCTGTTAGCACTGAGAGTCACCCTCAGACCGCTAGAGGAAAATCCCAGTACCAATTTGATTTAAATGATTAAAACAAGTAATACTAGGTGGATCAACAAGAAAAGAGTAAGAGGGAGGGCATCAGACTGCTGCAAATACATTCCATTGGGCATGGAGTCATAACATTCTGCAGATCACAGGAAATCAGGTTGCCTACCAGACAAAAAGTTTATGGAAATATGGATAGAAGAATAGAAGGTAAACAAAGAGAATAATATCCACATAATAGAGATCCTTTTTTTCATATAGAATAAAGAGTGTTTGAACAATAATCTACGATTACCAAGAAATTACCACAAATCCTTTGCATCTCATGAATTCTTTAACCAAAGGCATCTTTTGATCTTCAAAACATGTAAATATTGCTCAAGTAAGATGATAAGAAAGAATGGAAACAATAGAAAAACATTCTAGTATCACAACTTTCATGAATATCTAATGGCAGAAATGCCTACAACACATGCCCTCAGGCTTACAAATGAGAAACTCAACTGCTCCTCTAGATCTCTCCTCTCTTGGATCATGAATCCAACCCTTATCCAATATCTCCCTCCTCTATTAAATATAAAATAACATCAAAATATACTTAGAAGGTCGAATCCCATCTATTTCATTGGATTCTAGGCCTTGGAGATAGGTGGCAACAGTCAAAGAAACAAAAATCCAACAAACTACTAATTTTCAGGAAATTGTTGGAAGTCATTAATAAATTGTTCCTAACTCATTGCATGAGGTATTTAATGGAGCTAAAACTTAGGTGCAGGTGTCCCTTGACATCTAAATTATCCATGAGAATTCATTTGAACCCTCCTTGATAGGTGGCAACCTCCCAACAAGGTGAATATCCAACAATTATGCAAAACAGAGAGTTTGCAACACATTCCCCAGAGCACTGGTGTTTTAATTGTTTCTCTCAAATTCCAAACTGGGTCAGGATGAAATTTGGTCATCACGTCAACAATGATATCATATTCCCCTACAACAAATTTCATAGAAACCCACATCACCATTTTGGATTTATTATTAAATATGTAAAAGAAACTGCTACAGGAAATTCCACAGCGAATTCTGTAGCACATGTCTCAGTTCGCAGCGCCAAAGGAAAATCAAGTGGCTGTAGAATTCCTACAGAAACCCCGATAGATCTAGAATTCTAGTTAAATTGAACACAAACAATTTGTTGATATTCAAGAGATGAGAGAAAGTTTTTGCTCCATAAATCAGAGAATTATATTAATAAAAAATGAATATACATGAGCAACCATCCTCAAAAAGAAGAGAGGAGGTGAATATATAGAATTTCCAACATAGAAATTCTAGTCAAAAAAAGCTAGAAATAACTAAAATAGGTGTCATAAGCTAAGGGAGACCACATAGTTCGACCTAGACCACTAAATATGCATGTCACACACTCATTAATGTCCACAAGAGTTAAGTGATGCGCATTAGCTCACTTAATCTCACTTAATTGACAAGAGAAGCAGTTCCAACTCACTTAATTGACCCAAAATAGTAGTTACTAATAATAGTAACAACAAAAATCATTAATTATGGAATAAATCTCTCACTCAAAGAGGAGGTGCGCATTACCTAATAATAGATGAGTTTTTGCATGGGGGATTTGGAATAAATCATGAATAAATCAAGAAAATCAAGAATAAATCGAGAAAATCAAGAAAAATCAAGAAAATCAAGAACTGGGAGTTGAGTCTTGATCTAAAATTAGCAGTTTTCCCTAAAATCTAGGGATGAGGCACCCTTCTTCTCTATGTGGCCAAATTAGGTGAAATAAAGTGTAAATTAATGTATTAACCAAGATCTAGGAGTCTAGGCTAGGTATAAACTAATGTAAGTTAGGGATATGCTCCAACACCCCCCGTTAAGCCTAATTGTAATGACAAAAAATTTGAGTCCCGACAACTTGGCCATTTTAGGTACTCATTAAATAAAATAATTCCTCATGAAAAGAGGAAAGAGGGAAAACCTCATGGGAACCCCCCCCCCCCAAAAGAGGAAAAAAAATTCCGAGTGGCCAAAAGTGACCTACTTAGTTGTCTCCACCACTCCAAGCATAGCTCTCAGTTCTGAAAATTTCTTTTCAGTGAAGGACTTGGTGAAGATGTCTGCAACCTCAGAGTGTGACTTTGGATCTGAACCAAGTGACATATATAAATGTATGGGCAGCAAATTTTATGTGGCATCCATGGCTTGAGGAGCCCCAAAACACTGTGATCTAGTCCTTCTTGTATCCGCAGGATCACCGACTAGTTCACCTGCATCTTGCAGGGTTTTCTCTGCCCAAGTTGGAAACTGAGTTGGAGAAACCATGACCTGCTCCTCAATATCTGTATCAGACCTGAAAGGATGCTCTGATGGCTGTTCTGAAGTTCTCAAAGAATTTTCTGACTCCTCCTCATCAGTGACAACACGCGGTTCCTCGGCAGGGTCTTCTGAAAAATCATGCAGTGATTCTTCTTCAAACTTCACACTTTGAGCTAGAATGAACTTTTCAGTGTGAGAGTCCAGCAATCTATATCCTTTGACACCTTCAGGATATCCAAAAAATATTCATTCAACACTTTGAGGTTCCAAAGCCTTCCTCTTATCTGTCGGAATGTGAGCCCATGCTCATGAACCAAAAATACGAAAGTGCGACACTTTCGGTTTCTTACTGGTCCAACATTCAAAAAGAGTGGTGCCTATGAGTGATTTGTGAGGAAATCAGTTCTGAATGTATGATGAAAAATTAATAGCTTCATCCCATATCTTGGGAGCTAATGATTTCGACGGTAGAATACAATTTTCCATCTCTTTTAAGGACTTGTTTTTCCTCTCCGCAACACCATTATGTTGTGGTGTATATGGCACTGTGTCTTGTAGTTGTATACTGATTGAAGGCTGCGGAAATGGGCATGTAATGTCACTATGAATCATCCCAAGTGATTAAGAATCTCTCTGTGCCTTCCCTTTGTCAAATTTTTTCTCTGGATGCTTGCCAAGAATGCATCCTTGACATACACCGCTTGTGAATTTAATAGCTGGCAATCCTTCTACCATGTTTTCCTTGCTGAGTTGATGCAAGTAATTATAGTTTAGATTGCCAAATATTTCATGCCATAACCTACTGATATCATTAGATTGTGACAGAAATACAGTGCTAATATATTTAGGAACAAAGTGGGAGAAGAAATACAAACGAGAACCGCGATCTGCAATTCCATGTGCAAGTTGTGAGCCTGTGGAAATGTCGGTAATCACTGTGGAGTCTGGAGTGAACTCCACCTTCCTTCCAGAGCCAGAATGAGTGATCTGATATATCGAGAAAATATTTGCACACAGAGAGGGAACATGAAGCACATTTGTGAAGCAGCCCCCGTTAAGATCAACAATTCCTTCTCTGCACACCTTTGCGGGTGTGGCATCTCCCAAGTAAATTGGGGATTTGGTGCTTTCTTCGATGGCGGAAAATTCATCTTTTGATGCAGCCATATGGTTCAATGCACCTGAATCAAGCATCCAAGATGATGGATTGGATGTGACAGTCATTAAAGCATGACCATCTCGTTCTCTCCCTCCTGTTTTGTTATCATCTTTCTTCTTTGCATTTTCGGGCACCGTGAGATTGTGCTGCTACAATTGCTTAGCCATCTCATCGATAGTCTTCCTCATGCAATTTTCTTTGGGATGAAAACCTTTGGAACAGTAGCTGAAAAGTGTTCTTTCATTCTTCTTCTTCTTACCCTTAGGCTCAGAAGAGTTCTCTGAATATTGTGTGAATCTCTCCTTCTTCGATTCAGGAAATTTACCCGTTCCTTTTTCCTTGTCTTTTCCACTGCTCTTTGGAGCATCAGTAGCCGCAAGTGCTTGGTTCTTGGAATGCTTGATGGAACCCATTTGGACTAACTTAGCTTTCTCTTGAGTCAATGCTGCAATGAAATCATTCAATGGAGGCATTTTCCATTTTTCCTAAGTCAATTTAGATGCTTGAAAAGTTGACACAAATACAGAATATCCAGGGCCTAGTTTCGAGAGAATTGAAAGGATGAGTTGTTCTTCCCCTTTCGTGACTCCACATGCATTAAGTTCAACGAGGAGGGATTTGAACTTGGTGAATAATTCTTGCAGGTTGCTGAAATGAATTGGACTTAGGGATATGAGTTCATTCTCCAGTTGATGCACTCTCGTTGCATCCTGCTTGCCGAATAGTCCTTCCAATGTGGTCCAAACCACATTGGGAGTAGTGGCTCCATTGACATGAAAGAGGAGATCTCTGGAAATTGATAGGCATATCAGCCCAATTGCTTCATCTAATTTATTGAAATAATTTATCTTCTCCACTGCAGCAGTTGGTTCTTTCTCCGTTGCAACAGTCGGTTCTTTCTCCGTTCCCATTGGTACCCGGTAAATCCCTTTGATTCGGAGGAGCAGAGAAATCTCTCTCTTCCATTCGAAGTAATTGAAAGGATTTAGAATGAGTTTTGTGGGCTGAGAGAGATGATACATTTCTTATTTTTGCGCCTCCTGATGATATATACCTGCAAATAAAACTATGTACAATCCACTAGATTCAATCTAGCTCTGATACCATGTAGAATTCCTGCAAAAACCCCGATAGATCTAGAATTCTAGTTAAATTGAACACAAACAATTTGTTGATATTCAAGAGATGAGAGAAAGTTTTTTATCCATAAATCAGAGAATTATATTAATCAAAAATGAATATACATGACCAACCATCATCAAAAAGAAGAGAGGAGGAGAATATATAGAATTTCCAACATAGAAACTCTAGTCAAAAAAAGCTAGAAATAGCTAAAATAGGTGTCATAAGTGTTGGTCACTATAATTGCTTAATTAATTTTAAACAACCAAGTGAAACATAAATTATCAACCCAGGGAAGTCTTTTGTTTCAAAGATAGCCACGCAAAGTATATGCTCAATTCCAAAAGCAACTTAGTGTTGTAGTAAAGAAATCTATACTAATTATACTTGCTTGAATGAACTGAAGATCTGAATTAAATCACAGGAAAGTAACCTCCCTATTGCAGTTCCTTAAAGATCAATCTAAGAAT